>CCAG010012737.1:0-98555 GCA_001077435.1 Glossina morsitans morsitans
TTTTTTTTTTTTTTTTTTTTTTTTTTTTTTTTTTTTTTTTGTAAATAGTTCAACAGAAGTTCTTTAATTTATTTAAAACATTTCGTTATAAATATATATCAGGTATTTAGTAAATTTGTAGAGAAAGCAAATGTCATGATATGTTTTCTTGTCCATCTTCAGGTATGCGAACAGTAAAAAGTATCATAACAATTAATCTTTTTACTCTGCTTGGATACGATTTGCTGGAACTAGAACAACAATAGGATAACAAGTGTCTACACAAAACCTTTCCATTTTTTGTTTTTTTCTCTTTCTTTTTGGGGAAAAGAAAGCAAAAAAAACAAAACAATGTTCATGTTTATATTTGCGTATGTAGATGATACCAGAAGGGATTTAGGAATCGACTAGACGTTCGTTCTAATATCCTACAGTTAAGCTTAGTTTGGTGGTGGTGGTGGTAGTGGTAGTGGTGATGGTGGTAGCTAGGGGTAAAATAGACATTGGCAACTGTAACAACAACAATAGCAGCAACATAAGCTTTCAAATAAAATTCAGTTTGATGCTCCAAGTTACCCCAGAGAATGAACGAAATGTCAGGCAATCAAACTGAGGAGAAAACAAGGAAACACGAAAAAAAACTATATATAAAAAATATATAGACAGTAGTATTGTATACAGGTGAAATTTTTCTGCCATTTATTGTTGCTGTTGTTCTTGTTGATGATGCCGTTTTGTATATTATATATTTATATATATATATATATATATATATATATATATATGCGAGCAATTGTGCATTGGACTAAATGGGGTTAAAGCAATTTGAAGAGAAAGCAAATATTTGGATTTATTTTGTGATTATACGTAAGTATATAAGTAATTCTTATACTCGAAACAACAGTAACACAATAAAAAAAAAGAAAATAATGGTTATATAAAAAAATCTCATGAGTTTATATTTAGAAATATCAAAAAGAAAAAAGAAATTATATCCGGCTTCTGCCGAATCTCTTAACATCCGTCAATACCTTCTGGACCTGACAATGCATTCGCTTGATATATCGATAATATATTATGTCGTTTTATATATAAAATCATCCTTGTACTCAACTTGGCAGCATTTTCGCGTTAGTTTTTCATCGACAAAAGATCAAAATGTTAAGTACACAAGGACAGACAGATAGAAGTATGGACTTGCAAAATATCGTGTAGCGTGCTTTTTCTAATATGAACAAGGTGTGCCAAGGGTGAGCCTCCTTGCATATGTAACACCACGGTACCCCGGAAGAAGTGGAGGAAGAGAAAGAGATAGGGAAGGCGAGACCATAGCGGAGAGGATATGTGCACAATCGGTACCGACGGAATATTTACTACAGCTATCAATCCTTCAGGGTATGCCTCCGGTCGGAAAGAAGTGCCGAAAGAAAAAGAGAGAGAGGCAGGAAGGAAGTGCCCGAAGCCGAGAGGATATGCGCACAATCGGCATCGACCAAGTATTTACTACAGCTGCGACCGAATATGGTCAAGTCACACTGGAATAAGAGTTTGCAAACTTGGACGTGGTAGACATGACTCTCATGTACTCGCCTATGCCGAACTTCGAGGAGATGTCATTAAAGATTTGTTAGATTTTAGAGATTCAGGCGCGAAACCTCTTCTTTGAACTTCTCGTAGAGACAAGTTTTCTCTTAAGTTTGAAATTGTTTGAAAAGCTCATCAGCATAAAACGAAAACGTTCGTTCCGTCTTAGTCAGGTGCCGAAAAATTAGATGAAGTCCATTTGAACGGTCCGCGCTGCTTAATTGTCACAAAGATGGTGGTCAACGGTTGAAACTTTTTTATATAAAACTTTCCATACTTTCTATATTTTATTAGATCGTTTCCATTATTCAGGGTGATCAGTTTATAAATGTGTATACAAGTACTTTATGGAGTCGAATATTTAGCAAATCCTTAGGATAGGTGTAATCCTTATAATAGGCAGACAATATTAACCTAATACGCACATACATTGTACATACACATGAATAATTCACTTATATTAAAACACGGACGGACGAATGTAACGTAAGCAACTTTATAATAATAAATAAATTATAAGATTGAATAAACAACAAAAACAAGAAGAACAACAATAACTGCAATACCATGAATATTATTATGAATTATTTATGAACATGTGTCTCTCTCCGTGTATACATTTTTTTTCTCTTCATTTTTTATTTATTATTTTATTTTTTTTTATTACTATTACTATTATTATTATTATTATTCTTATTATTTGTGTTGTGTTGGTTTTAGGTATAAAAATAATAAATAAAAAGAAAGCAAAAGAAGAGGAAAAATGGAACAAAAAAAAATTTTAGAGAATAATAATAATAAACACATTAAATTACTCATACTATCCCTTTAATTTCGACATAAGTAAGTACGGATGCACATATACAGACAAACATACCCGTTAGAGGGATTTATGCGTTCATGAACTACTATTACAGTGGGTGGAAATATGCTTGTATGTAACTATATATATGTGCGTCTGTGTGTGTGTGTGTGTGCGTTCAAAAAACACAACACACAACGGTAAAGGTAAGAAGAAGAAGAAAAACAGTTCAACAATATATAAAATTACATTTTAATGTGAAAGTGTTGAGGTATAGTGTTGTTACTGCTGCTGCCATTGTCGTTGTATTGGTGTGATGTGGATACACCTGCACATCTGTAAACGAGTTACATTCTAATAGTTGTACAAGTTTGGCAACAACATTTTGCAAATGTCCATTAAAGGTGAAAAGTTCCATTTCGTACTCTCACATTCACTCGGCACACATGCATATGCAGCATACACATATACACACGTTTACGTATATACATTCATACGAGTAATGTCAATATTTCAACCCAATAATGCCTACAACATAAGGCTTTCGAGTTGTTCCGAATAATACTCATTTAATCGAAAATGAAAATGTTGTACAACGTAGCTTATGTGTAAGTATTTATGTACGTTTTTGGGGGGGTGCATGTGCATATGTGTATATATGTGAATATGTTATTGTGATTGTAGAACAACAATGACAGCACGTAATTACAAATGTTTGTATACCGTGTGTAAATATATATATATATATATATACATGTATGTGCGAGCGTGTACCATATATGTCAGGTATCCTAGTTTCTATAAATATTGCATGAACGCACGTATATATGTTTACCGGTATGCACGCGTGCTTGAGTGCTTAGGAATACATTTGACAATTCATTCCTAAGTTCAAATTGGAAGCATTTTGTGATATGGATATGTTTTCGGATTGAGTTGACATGCAAAATCTAACTCATATGGATATATGTGTGTGTGTGCGCGTGTACTTGTCTATATGACTGGGTATTGTTTAGTAAAAGAAAATCAATAAATAATTAAAAATTAAAAGCTTTTTGCTCAAAAATATGTGACAAACGTATATACACAACATATATACATATGCACTATTGCATGTGTGTGTTTGTGTGTGTAAATGGATGATGACCAATAATATATACTGTTGTCATTATATCAAAACCAACCGAAATAAAAGTACAAATTGATTACAAAGTATTTGCTTCAAATGTCAATGAGGCTCACGTAGGAAAGCTAAGCTAATAAATATTAGAGGATTTTATAGAAATATATATATATATATTTATATACATATATTTTTTTTATTACTAATTAGGTTTACCGTTACACACTTCCGATTAAAGCTAAGCTAAAGCAACAAATTTCTATGAAAAAATTCAAACAATTTCAAATATTGTTGATATCACAAGGATAAGCAACATGAAGAGTAACATAGATTCGTTGAACCAAAGCCTTATGCAGGATTTATGTTGAATGAAAACATCATAGTCGGGCTAGACCGTCTACTATTAAATATCCTAAACCACATTGTCTAACACAATTGTTATTTTTGCCCTAGAACAGAAAAATTACACCCCGTTTCAATAGGAACACACTCTTATGGGACCGCTTTGCAAAAGAAGTCTTGCTTTCTGTTACAATGGTTGTGCCCAAAAGGTTTAAAAATTGAGGTAATTTTTATATCATTTTGTATATCAGTGTTTATGGATTACTTTTCGAACCGTTTTCAATAGCGTTCGTCTTTGGGTGAAAACTCGTGTACTAAATTTCATCAAAATATCTCGAAAATTGCGGCCAGTAGATTGAATGTAAGAAAACAATACGACAGGTGGACAGTATGATGGGTGCTGTTATACTTCCCCACAAACTTGATATACCCTTATACGACGGATCGAAATGCAGTTCATTGGGATATTAAGTGCCGATACTACATATAATAGCGTCAGGTTAAATTAATGAATTAATTGCGTGGGCAAACCGTACAGCGAGGTAGAAGATCTATTGTACTCGCCCATGCTGCTAGTCATCCCAATTTAGGGTTCTTATGAATCCCGTCGTCTTCTTTGGATCGGAGCATTATACCGTGTCCGGCGTTATAAAATGATCGCCAAACACATGGTGTCTGATTCTGTAGATACGCCCACATTCACGTAGAATATGATAGGATGTTCCCCTCGTCCCTTCGCAGAATCTGCATGAAACGGTGTCGGAGGTATCCATGTGTTTCAGATGGTACCTGAGGAAATTGTGACTCGTGTAGAAGCCCATGACTACATGCAGTTCGCTTTTTCTCTGTTCGAGTAGTTTATGTGCCATACCGCATGATTTTATTAATCTTTTTGCCTGCCGTTGTCCTGCACATTGCTTCCAACGGAAATTCAAGTTTTCTTGTGCCCATTGCGTTAGTAGCCCTTAAATATCGCATCTTGTTACGCTACAAAAAGGCTGAGGACCTATTATGGTCCCTCTGGCTCGCCTGTCGGTCCTTTCGTTGCTCTCAACACCCGAATGGCCTGGCACCCGCTTAGCTCATTCAGTGTTTGAAGGCACTCCAAAACCAGCCTAGATGTTATCACTCGTCCCTTTAGGGATTTTAAGGCGGCTTGACTGCCATAGCAAATACAGATCCGCTCTGCCCTGCATTGTCTTTTTAAGCATTCAGAGGGACATGCGGCGATGCCATGGACTTTTGGTTGGAATATGGAGGGACTATATGGCCTTCTGAAAATTCTGACCACAAACCCTAGGCCCAGTTTTGCCATTTTGGATCGTCGAGGGACCATTTACTGGTTTCTACCCCGATTTCAAAAGCTTTCCCGTATAGTCACTCGGAACTGATGGCAAAGTATTAGCTTTGCAGCACGCTGGTCCGGTCTCTTGACAAAAGGTTCGTCCATGAAGTTTTTCAATACCTCCAGGTGGCCCATGAGATTTTTCGGTTTTAGTTCGTCGTTAGAGTACAGTCTAAGCGCTGAGAGGGTATAAAAAATATACATCATGAAAACAACCAAAGACCTGCATTAGGCGGCGGGGAAGTTGTGCGCCATTTAAAGGTCGACCTTGGTCGAATATAATTTAATTTTGCTTTTTTTTGTTGATGAGTCATAGAACAACTTTGCAGCTATGATTGATTTTCTAAACAAAGATAGCAATCATTCGTTCAATCGACACAGGCAACCAGAACGGTAAGATTGAAACGATTCTGTCTTTCCATGTTCATCAAAAATGAATGCATATATGTATATATACATACAAAAGAAAGTACTTTATATAGAACTTTTGTGTATTATTTCGATAGACACATAACGATAAACTTTAACGACTTTCTGCTTCGCATGTGTGGCATAAATAATAACATTAGTTATTGATATGGAATTATTTATGAAATTATATCAAATGCCATCTCTGCAATTTTCCAACAGATCGGGTTAATGTGAAAAACTTATGAAATAAAATGTAAAAGTAATTTTTACTCACAAACATATAAACATACAAATAGAGAAAAAGGAATGAATACGAATGAAGAAATATCTAATGGTACACACTTAAGTCAGGTAATTGCCAGTTAGTTAGTCTGTTAAATTAGTTAAAAAAATCGAATAAATGGTCAAGGAAAATGCAATTCCAATACGAAACGATTAAGACCACTATAGAGGGATTTTCAATTCATTTGTCAAATTAGAAAACCGCATAATCGATTAAAGCTTCGATTAGCAGGCAAGCGCAGTTTAGTTGTCCACTATCGAAAGCAGTGTCTTATACCTTCCATCCATTTCTTTTGCGATTGCAATCAACTCATATGGATCACTGGCTTGGGGTCCGCTTTCCGTTCCTAATGCTGAGAAAAAAAAAACATTTGAGTAGACATTTAGATGAAACCCAAATTAAAGGCTTCGAACTCGGAAAAAGACTATACAATTGGATAACTCTAGAAAAGCTTCGAATCGTGTTAATCCTCCTCCTGAAACAGAAGCCTTTACATAAGTTAATTAAAGTAAAATTTTATAAAAAAATTGATTATGGAAACAAATAAAAACCTTGGGGCGGTGGCCACGGCCAATTATTAAATACTCACTTTATAATTGTACATACAACGACTTTTCTATCCGATCAGAATCATCGTTTAAATTGACCTAAATCTGTCTGTCTGTCTAATGTCTGTCCATGTAAATTTGTGTTCAAGCCACAAGTCGCAATTTTTCTGAGATATTTTGATGAAATTTGGTACAGTGTTTTTCCTCAAGGACGAACGCTATTGAAAATGGTTCACATCAGTCCACATTTTTGACCACTCCCCAGTAAGTCAGTGTATGGAAAAAAACTGCAATTTTCAAAATTCTTCGGCATTCTAAATTGGTATGAAAACTTTGGACTGGCTGGGTCAAGTTGTGAAGCCACTCTCATATGACGGAAACTGCCGTTCGTATGACAAAAAGGTATAATTTTCAATGCTTCACGATGAAAATTATATCATAATAGTAATTTAATATAAAAAAATTAACTATGCCATATTTGGACCATCTCGGCCTATTTTTTGGATTCCATTCTAATAACGATTTTCATGAAAATTGATCATTTGTATAGCAGAAAAGTTTAAGATTTAACAAGTGGTGATGAAAATCGACCCATAATATTGTAGTGATTTCATACAAAAATGAACCCTGTAAAATTTGGAGCATCTACGTCTATTTTTCGGCCCTGCTCTATGTAAGCATTAAACTTGTACTACATTAGGTTGTGTTTTGGGTTCGCTTCCCCAGATCTACACACTTAAAAAATATGCCTTCATGTAGAAACAAGATATAATTTTTGTGTTCTAAAATAAAAATAACAAATGTGTTAGACAATGTGGTGTAGGGTATGTAATGATCGGCCTTGTCCGACTACAATGCCCCTTCTTGTTAAAATTAACTGTGATGAATTTTGAGCACATATCTCGATTTTTGAAACTCTTGGGCACAACTTCTTCTTATGGAAAGTAAGATTCCATTTGCAAAGGGATGTAATTTTAATATACAGTTCCATCATAGTAAGTTCATATAAAAACAGGGTGTAAAATAAGAGTTAGACAATGTCGTGTAAGGTATTTTAAAGCCGGCCTAGCCCGGGTATAATGTTTTCATTTGTTTTATATGTAAGCAACTATGCTCGACTATGGGTGCTAACGTTTTGCTTATAGTGCAGTATCAACCAAGAGTATGTTCGTTTTTGTATATCCATGCATGTTGAAGTTTTGTTTACATCATAGTATCACCTAACATGAAATGGTCGTTGTTTAATATATGACTAATATCGTCTGACTTCGAACGAATAATGCTTTGCTTGGACTCTCTATTCTATTTGTCGGTAAAGCTTTAACTAAGTCTATAAAAAACTCACTATTTTCTAATAGGAAATTAGTTCCGATTCCCATCATGAACACATTTATATAGCTTTTCGAAAATTGATCACTAAAAATTTGATAGAAAATGTTAAAATTTTCAAGTTCTTTAAATGTAGGCAAGTGTGACACCTGTCAAGCTTGTCAGTAGTTAAAAAAAAACAAAGGAAAAAGAAATAGTTTGAAAATTTATCCAAAAGGGAATATAAAGTTTTCTTAATTAACTTTCGTATATTCGGTGAACAAGCGGGAAGAGAAAAATATTAAAAATAGGGAAATTTATATAACGCAGCAATATTTTAAATAAATAAAACACTATTCTATAATATACTATAAAATGTTATGTATAATATTAAAAAAATGCAAAAGATTGATACGATTTTTTTTTTTTTGTATTAATGCGGTTTTATAGGCAATACTATCGGAAGTTGGGAGCATAGTAGATTTCCCGTTCCTTTGGTAACATTAAAGCAAAAGCATTTACGTCTATATTTGTTTAACATTTAACTCGTGCTCCTCTACTTATTTCACGTAATGAATCTGTACTTCTTTGCAGATATTAATATAGATGGCCTAAAAATAACGCTACATAATCTTAGGTAATATTATGTCACATTGCTGCGTTCAAGTTACACTGTGTAAAATATTGCGAAAGTGAACACAACATTAGTAGTACTTGCCCTATTGGTCGATGGAATTCAATTATTAATTTCAAGTGTAATAAAATAAATAAATGAAGCGCAAAAGGCGTAATGCAATCAATGAGAATTGTTTTAGTATCACTGACGGAATCCCGTATTTGTGGCGCGAAGTTCTTACTGTGTATATGGCGGGATCACAATATTGCAGTGCTTTAAAAGTTATTCGAATCCCTTAGTATGGCAAGCTACCAACTACAATTGAGGCAACTAAGTTGACTTCAGTCATATTGAACACGATGTGAGGTGACAATATCACAAATGATATGATACTAGTAAAGGCGAAATTTAGCATAGAAGAGCTCGGTTAAGTATTTGCAAGCAAACCTAATCGAGGAAAACGTTAAAGGCAAACAACTCGAAGAATATGATATGTCTGAGTAGTGTTCGCATTTTTATGGTGGATCAAACAAGTGAGCCCTCATCTAAAAAACTCCAAAAGGTGAGTTTTAGTTTCCTCCTGATTACAAAATCGCTTGCTGACTCGATCGTCGATGTCTGTCCATCTGTCCTTTAGCCAGTTTTGTTTTCCGCCCGCAAATTTATGAAATATTTTGATAAAATTTAATACGCTTTGGTCCAAAGACGAAAACTATTGAAAATGATTCAGTTCGGACCGCTCTCTCGTCACTTTATGGTGGCGTAGGGCAGTTTTACTTAATGATCTACAGTGTTTTTACTTGCTTCAACAATAGTAAAATTTAGCAAAAGAAAAATTTTGGAAAAATTTAATTATGGGCCCATAATTCATCCAAGCTAGAGATGTAAAATTTAAAAAAAATCTCGCACAAAAAAATATAAATCAATAAAATTACAGAAATAATTTTCCTTAATTATTTACAAATTGAAACGTGTTCATATTAAAGCCATTGAGAATAGTTTTGGATGGATAGACACAACAATAGCAATGAGAGAGAGAGAGAGAGAGAGCTGAGCAATGTTTGCAGTAATGTTTGCAATTCAACGTAAATTGTAAGATTTGCACATAAAGCATTTATAACAGAAGCAGAAGAATATGTGGTTAGTTGGGTATCTAAGATTCGCCCTTAGGTGAGTAATTTATATTTATAGGTTTTTGTTTATTAATATCACATTATATTGTTTATATCAAAGAACCGGTTTTGTTTTAAATTTCATTCATAAGGCCATTCAAAAAAAAAAAGGTTAATAGGTGTTAATGGCCAACACGCACTTATTTGTTATAAACGTCCGGATATATATTTGTATATATTACATATATCAATCTACATATATGTATATATGTATATATATGCAAGGATTTATATTTATAAACGAGTTAATTTAAATTTTATTTTATTTGCTTAAAGCGCTACGACTTCATGGTTAATCGACCATTGTTTTCAAAGTTAAAAAGGAAAAAAAAGTTCAATAGTAACCAACCATAATAATAATAATAATAATAATAATAATAATAATAATAATGAAAATAATTTCCTTTTTACTTATTATAAATAATTTGAGGTTAATTTATTGAATATATTTAAAAACACATATATATTTATGTTGGTATACGCAAGGTTGGCAAGGATGAAATTTGTAGTTAATAACATTGCCTTTAGATTGTTAACGTTCTGTCTTTTTTTTATTCGCCGGTTTATATTGTGCGCTCTAAACAAGTAAAAATACATTAGGAGTGGGACATGGCCCATTATTAAATATCTTACATCACCACTTCGCTTAATATAGTTATATGAACAAAGACTTTTCAAAATTAGGGAAGTGATCGCAAAAGCGGTCCAATCCGATATTCGTCTTTGAGCCAAAACATTTCGTTGTACAAGTTTCGTTAAAATATCTCAGACATTGGCGACCTGAACATAAGAAAACGGCATGGATAAAGGGACGGACAAAGTTAGACCGATTCAGAAAGTGATTCTAAGTACAATAAGTATAATAAAAAGCAGATCTGTCTGGGCGTTGCATACGTCCGGCAAACTTTATATATTCTTGTACCGCAGATGGTGTAGCGTTTTGTGACTCAATCAGTCAGGAGATGTGTCCTATATGTGTATATTACAAGTTCACGGCCCGAAAGAAGGGAGGGAAGAGAAAGAGGGAAGGAGTGATTGCAGTCTAGTGGGTGTATATACGACTAATAAACGTTATGCGCTTGCTGAGAGAGCGCTAACTTTAGCTAAGATCAAGTATGCTCTACCGCAATTTCACGAACACAGTAGCACTGGGATAAACGCATTTCGTATCTGCTTGGCTACGCAGAAATTTGCATTAATATGAAATTTGAGTTCGCACGAGGAACTACAGCATCGCGAATCGAACTAGTTTCAGGATTACTACCCTGCAAAGTGTATCAAATCGTTTCACTAAATTTCGCACATACACATGCGGTCGACCAGAATTACAATGAGAGACTAAAGGTCACCCACGCTGAGTCTGATCAATGTCCGATTGTCTAGGAATTATCGGCGAACAATCGAAAGCTGAAGAAGCGGCAAAGTGAAAAAGTTGTTTTTTCTGCAAATTTCACCTTTGACGACCTGATATGTATATATACATATGTTTTTTTTTTTCTTTTATACACACATATAAATATGTTTATGTTAAATATATTTAGTAACAATGAGAGATAGCAGATCGTAATGATTACTTACCTCCAATACTTGAACCATTTTGTTGTGAGTATAAATTTTGTTGTGCAGTTTGAGGTTGAGGGGGATATAATTGGGGCGGACCTTGCGGTGGTGGGCCAGCGCGTGCCGCTCCAGGTGGTACTAAGACTGGTGCTGGGCTAACCAAACGCATTGGTGTTCCTGTACGTGGTCCCATAACAAGCGAACCGCTTTGATCAAAAAATGCCGGTATAACCTTTTTTACGGGCAGCAAACACGCCCATCAATCAATCAATCAATAATCATGTACAAGCGCGCGCGCGGTTGCATACACACACACACAAAAATGGTCGAATCGATTTTTATTAACAAACATCATACAGTCATAATGAAAGCATAAGAAATGTGGTAGTGTACATGTGTTCCACAAAAAAAAAAATAAAAAAAAAATTGATTGATGATGAATTCCATTTGATTTCGTTTGATTTTTATAGCGATTGTTTTTTTTTTTTACAAGGATTAGATTAATTTTTTTTTTTTTTGTTTTGTTTATTTGTTTATTGGTTGGGTTATAAGTAAGACAGATATATATGCATGTGTGTATGTATGTAAGTATGTATGTATGTATGTAATGTATGTGATGTGATGTTGTGGAAGAGAAAAAGACAAAAAAGAGAAAAATATTTTTAGGTTAAATTTTTATAAGAATATATTTACAATATTTATAAATAATATACATATATACGCGATATACATACACATTTGAGTTTTAAATCAAGTTTTTACAAAACTTAAATTAAAATTTTAATTTTTTTTTGTTTTTTTTTTCATTTACATACATACAATAAATGTGATTGAGAAAAATGATTAAAATTCGACAGCTTTTTAAGATTTGTTTTTCTTTTTTGTTTTTTTAAGCATTTAGTTAATCACTCACCTGATAAGATTGATTTTCTGCTCCTTGTTGTGAGGGCGTTAGTGGTCTTCTGGGTTGTGTACCTTGTTGTGGTATTAAGTTACCCGGATACATGCCCCACGGTGCTACACCATAGTATTGGGGCATTTGTGCGGCTATCAAACCCATATAAGGTGCTGCATCTTGTCCCGGATTAATCACGTAAGGAGCTGCTTGCTGAGCGGCATAAGCAGCATTCTGTTGAGCCGCCAAAAACTGTTGAGAGGCTGCGGCCATTTGCATTTGTTGTGGCTGCATTGTGCCATTCGGTGCACCGGGCGGAGCAGCCGATGTGGCAGCTGCAGCCGCTGCAGCAGCAGCAGCAGCATTTGTGGCAGCAGCAGCAAGACCGGGATTTTGTGAGCGAAATAATTGCTGCAAAAAAAAAGGTGGGAGAAAAAAGTGTGTTATAGCAATGTTTAGACATCTTTTACATTTTACAACAAAAATAAGAATAAATAAAAACTAAATCTCCGTAATTTGAAAAGAAAATATATTGGATTTGGAGCGAATTTTCCGATATCTATGACTTATTTGTCTTTTAGCAACACAAATATACATTTGCGATTTCCTGGAAATGAAAATCGTTTGGCGATTGGCTGTTTAAGGTTTATCTGGAACATCTTGATAAATCATACATTTTTATTCCTACCACTGACGAGTGGGGATATTCTAAGTTTGCCTTCTCGTTAGCAGTACTTGGAAATACGCGGCGCGAGATTCCATAACGCAAGAATATATTTAATTAACTGACTCGATCAGGCTCTCCTATCCTCAGATAATCTACTCGTTCTTCCATCTTTCTCTCCTTCCATACCATCGTTCTCGTACCTATCTTTCTTCACATGGCCAATTGCCTTTGTCTTTGATTTGTGCAGGTGTGTCGCTTTTTAAACGCAAACACATAATGTCACCCTAATATCTACTTTTTATCATTTTTTTACCAAAAACTCTCACATCAATTTACTCAAATGGATGTCAAACAACAACAAATGCGTTTCGAAAATGCGAGAATTGTGTTCAGAACACAAATATACTCTCCAATTGCTATGGAAAATGTGCTCAGTCAGCCTACGTGGGCGTGATATGCTACATGAATGTACGTCTTTTGGCAGCAAAAAAATAACATCTCGCGTAACATCACACAAGCATGATAATGTCATAAGAGGTTATAAGAAGTAAGAAGCAAGATATAATCGGAATCATGGACATAGTATAATCGTGATTAATGTTATTGGCCCCTTTCGATGGAACATCGCATTTAAAGTGATGAGGAGAACGGAGTTTACGAATTTGTTTTCGCAAACAAAATTTGCGATTTCTATGAACAAAAACGATGAATAAAGAAGGGATAAGATTGCAGATTCGCGCTGTCCAGCTATTTCACGTGGCAAAGTACAAAAACGATACGAACGTTCGTTACGTTGATGACGTGAATATTATGCAAAGTTTACATTCGATATCGGGAAAAATTCATACGTTATAGTGTATCATCCACTCACTACCCATTGAAAGTTATTCGATAGCGGAAATCGAAAATTGCCTTCGAGTTAAATCGGGAAATGAGAATGGGAAATGGGTCCCCGTCTGGGAATGTCCATATCTAATGACGTTTTGGGAGCAGAAATTGTGCAACTCGCAGGACTATACAAGGCGTTTACAAGGCGCTCCAGGGTAAGTGTGAGTTTTAATAAGACAAAGTATAATCTGTGTTCTCCTCGATCGATTAAGGTTCCAGTTTGCATATTATTAAGAGAAATTTAGCGATTTAGCGACTTTAGGATTCATAAAAAAGCTGTTTGGCACCTGAGCAGAATCTATTCAACTTTTCAAATATTTCTACTGGCGTACCTTGCATTGTAAGTTTTTAGGAGAATCCGAAAATATAGCCACAAACCTATCAAATTTAATAAAAATTCTTGCGTTCAAATTTTCCAAAGCAATGACTTTTCATGTGCCTATGCCTATAAGTCAAGGTACCCAAAAAGTGAGAAGGTTGAGCAACGCTGAATTTTTTATAAAATAAATATTTATTTTAAATAAACTCATTAAATTATAGTTATTCATGTCTTTACACATATTATATATAGATATATAAATGAACATATGTGTTTATATGAAATGTCGAAATTAAAAATAAAGTTTAACCACATATATATATTTGTATGCAAGTAAGGGAAGTAATTGAAATTGTAGTAATATTTTATGCGAAGAGCAAGCAAGTTTGCCAGAATAATCGCGGAAAGTGCGTATTAAGCAAAATCTTCTTAAGCAAAATATTACATGAAGTTAACCCTAAACACCTGTGTCCCTTGGTTCAGCTATTCCCGGTAACTTATTGTCGTCTGAATTTTACGTTGCAAACGTGTTCATATATTTACTACTACTACTAAAATATTTTCATATTCTACAACAACATTACTTGTGGTAGGTACAAGGGCATACTCAAATTGTGGGGACGTACCCAACAACCAGAAGAACTTGAAATAGATCTAACTTTACTATGCCGGTTCAGAAAGAGATTCGGTGAGGATTTAAGTCGGTTTGTCCGTCTGTCCGTCTTGTTTCATTGTGATCAGCCTACAACCTGTGATTTTTTAGATATTTTGAATAAAATTTAATGCTCACTGACGAGATCTCCTATCGATTTAAGCCTGTCTGCCCGTCCGTCCGTTTTGCTTTCTTGTGATCAATCTACAGGCTGCGATTTGTTGCACAGTTTGACGCATTTAGGCACACACTAACGTCTTTAGGCACAAGGAGGAACGCTGTTGAAAAGGTTTCGGTTCGGATCACTTTTTCGACTCTTTCCCCTATAGCGCTTTATTTGGAAAAGACGTTATATGAATAACTGCAGGGTGTGCCTTGGTCCTTTATGATATTTCTACTTGTTTACATTAAGTTGAAAACAACATTACATTGTTATTACATACACACACAGAGAGAAATTAAAAAAAAAAAAGGGAAAAATACTTTACAAGTTATGTTGAAAAGTATGCTGCAGAAAAATGATTCAAGTCTATACATAAACAAATAAAGAAGTAGTAAAGCTAACTATTTCTTCCTCTTTTCAGATAATGCACGCAAACGAAATTTTCAACAACTTGAAAATTATTTTAAATGAATTCAATTGGAAAATGTATTCAACATGTGTTTTCCACTGATTTTATTATGAACATCATATTATGGCGTAGTCATCGTAGGAGCCTAAAGCACGTTGTGTTAAAAAAGGAAAAAAGAAAGAAAACAACGTAAACGGCATTTTAGAAAAGGAAGCAAAATAATACTTGGGGAATAAAAAAAAAAAAAATTGACATGTAACAAAAAGTAAAGCGTATATGGGTGGGGAGGGTGGAGTGGAAAATAACAAAAGGAAAAAACAAAAAATAACAAAGAAAATACTCATCATTTTCAAGTGTAACAGAGCATAACATTATCATCGTAAATTGAGCAGAGAGTAATGTAAAAGGCGTGTAGCGGTACACTTTCACACAAATGTTTTAAGGAAAAAACATACAAAATGATTGCTGTATTGTTGCGATAACTTCTAGGTGTGGGTTTAAAAGTTATATTAATAAATAATAACAGAATAGGAATAAATGAATACAATTCCATTCACCTAAACACATACATACACATAATTACACACGCACACAACCGCATGCATCCATTGCTAAAAGTCAATCAATCGCATTTTTACGTAGGAGATAAGTAGTACACGTAATTCGCTTTTTACACGATAGATACGTTCTTAAAAAGTTGATAAAAGAACACTCATAGAATATTGAAGACCGTGTCAAAACAAAACAATTCGTGTAAAAAAAGATTTTCTTTTTTTAACTCATGTTAAATCAAATTTCATCAAAAAAAAATCGTGTAAAATGAGATTTAGGTGTACTTGAAAAATCCTGCAAAATGAGCAGTAAGAGTAAGAGCAATAAGAGCAGATACACTTTGAAATGATGAAAACAGCTGGGGGACTGTTCATAACAATGGTTACAATAGACAAAGATATATGTCCGAGAAATCTGATACATCGACTATGAAAAAAACCGTAAGCGGGTATTAATTACGCCAATAGTAACCATAAAAATAGTATAAATAGGAGGTAATATAAGAAAGCTTGACGTAGAGCTTTCTATAATCTTACAGATTATAATAAGACCATCGTGAAAAAACAAACAATCGCTCAAGTGATATGCCAATATTTTACAAAATACTTTATAATCTTAAGATTAGAAATTCGTGTACAAAAAGTGTATGAATAAAAATTAATATCTTTTGGTTTTAAAAGAATACAACAATACGTCAATAAATAGTATTTATATATAGTAATTCGTATAAAAAATGATTCCGGAAAATTTAAAACAAATCACATTATCTTAGAAAGCTGTCCGATTAAATGAAATCGTGTAAAAAGAAAATTGAATTCATTCTTCGTGATTGCATTAAATTAAAGCCGTGTACAAAAGTCATTAGGAGGTATAAGTATAACATAAAATTGTTGCCTACAGAAAGGCGCCTTAAGGTAATAATCTGCTGTTGAATTAAAAGTGAAGTTCAACAATAAGACGGCAAGGCATAGGATATTCTATGAAGGCAGTGAAAGTATAAAAGCAATGAAAGAAATCACTATCTCAGCATGCCACTCAAAGTAAATTGCTTTGTACATTGGGTAGTTTATTGAATGTTAACAAAGCATGAAACAACGATAACGATAAAATTATTAGAAATTACGAGCGTAAACCAAGATGAAAATGATTTGAGGAAGTTATTGAAGAAAAATCCACTGGAATTTTGAGAAATTTTTATTTATTCCACGTAACATAGAATCCTTGCCAATAAGCTGTACGTTCAATATTCTTCAATATTCGTGAGGAGGAGCGCAACAGATATTGTGACCCAAATTTGTAGAAGGAAAGTATATCAAGAAAAAAAAAACGAAGCAAAAAGATTCTTATATTTCCACATATTACACATAAAGGAAAAAAACAAACAAACAAACATACATACAGTGTAATATATATATATATATATATATATATATATATATATGTAATATATATAAAGTGTAATATATATATATTAGTGTAGTATATATATATATATATGTAGTATATATATATATATATATGTAGTATATATATATATATATATGTAGTATATATATATATGTATATATATATGTAATATATGTATATATATATATATATATATTACACTTACGAGCTACACCGACAATCTCGTAGGCTGAGATGCATAGCGATTGCTTTGATATTTTGCATTATTTGTATGCAAAAATGTGGTAAAACCATCTTAAGTAAAATTCGATGAACTGAAAATTTATTTTCTAAAAAATATTCCTCATGCATTACGTTTGGGTTCACATCAGTTATTCCATATCACATTTGCAGTATAAAAATTTTATAAAAATAATACCATAGATATTATTTATTATTATAAGGTTTCATTTTCAAAGCCATCGAAAACAACATTTCGTCATAAAAGGGTTTTCTCTCCCTCCGGCCAAATCAGTCAAGTTGTCTGCATATCACAAAAAGGAATGAAAACTTAGACACCAAGCGCTTTGTGTATCTCCCTTTTCACGTTACGAAAGCATACCTTTCACCTGCAAGTGAAATGAAATTTGATAACAAGAAGTGCTGCTCTGATCAAAAGACATCGACAACATTCAAATTTCGGACGCTATATTCCGCATATTTTATTTACAGTCGCTCTCACCTTTACTTTCGGTATGGAGAGCGTATTGAGGGAAATAGATGACGATAGGTTTGAGACCGCAGAGTTAAGCGCCACGAAGCATTAAAACTTTGAGAAAGTTTCGGCGACAATACTCTGTCACAATTCCGAATAGAGAACAGAATAATAGAGCGGTTCCTAGCGTTTTACGAGGTCCTCTGCGGCGTCTTTCTAATTTCAAGATACTAGGCCCAGTGATAGAGGAGTTGAGTGAGAAGCATTAAGCAGTGTTCGGCAATGAGAAAAACATTGTCCACAATTTAGAAAGCCCCCGCTTGTGCTCGAGTGCTAGAATCATGTCATGAATACGGACCACACAAGGTGAGGTCTATATAGTATTGTCAACGGTTTTGGATAAACCATAACCAACAGGAAACTCTACTGAACGCCCTGCCCTGTTATAAAGACGGTGGAAATTTCCGCGTACCAATTTGGCGTGGACTTCAACTTTATGGGTGACTTGCGCTGTCAATGGTTTAGTCTACAATGCTTTGGGGCATGCTTTACGCAGCTCAATGTCACTCTTGCATTTGGATTTTCATTACATCCTCGAATACCATGTTTTGCTCTCACGAGGTATACGATGAACAAGATGACGATAGTTGTTTGGGGGAAAAGCAGGGCGTGTATTTTTTTCGAAAATAAGTTTTGCAAAAAAAATTTAGAATAGTATCATTTTTTAGCAATTTCATCGATTCTTTGCCTCCTTTTCGTTCCACTCGTCAAAGGAGAAAATATGAGGTGATACGCGCTTTAAAGCGATTACACTGAAAGAAATATGTGAAAGACTATGTTTTTTTGTTTTTTTTGTCCAACATACAATTAAAATGTGAAAAAAACTAAGTTTGTCTTTGTACCCACTACCGAAGGATAAGTAAATGGCCATTTGATGAAAATATTTACAACATCTAGAAGCGAACGTCACCAATCCTTGATCGGTATGAAAAGCTGAAACGATCTGGGCATGCTGGGCAGTGCCTTTACGTAATATTGGTGATAAAAATGTTTCAATTTTCAAATTTGGCAAAAGGATTGGAAGTTCTCGCCTGCAAGTTGGCCAAATCGGTGGAAGCACACGACTGCAGGGCAAGGTGAACTGAGAATACCTCTGCTCTCAAAATTGAAAAGAAATTTCTGCTCATCATTCATCAGAACAGATGCATTGATAAAAGTTATTCATCTTATATAAGCATTCTTACAGTACAAAAATGGGAAAAGATCAGCCGTTCAAAGCCAATGTTAGTCAGACTCAAACTTTATTTTTTTTTTGTGCATTATCTTTTTTCTTTTATGTAAAGCTAATGTCGGCAATTGTCAAAGATAATTCGATTAGTTTTAGCAAGTGCAGCAGAATGTTTTCAAAATTACGTAGGAGTTGCCTTAAAGTCACCTTTAAACTCTTACCACTTAGTCACTGAGCTGAACACAATCGTTTAGCGGATAATAAATGAATCAAAATTCTGTGTCAGTTAATTAAAAATATAAAATCACTCAGAATATTCTGTTTAGGTTTTAAGAAATTTAAACTATGCTTAGCGATGGCTAAAACTAAAGACATAATACCGCGACCTCGCTTCATATATTACCCGTTAGTGCGATTCGATGGAGAGTTAAAATTAAATTTTTCTCAATAAGTTTTTGGAATTTTGCAAACTTTAACAACAACAACTACAAGAGAAACTTTATTTTATTTTTTATTTCATATTATTATTAGTAATAATTGCAAACACAAAGTTTTGGTTCATTGTGCAGGTCTTGTAATAATTTGAAGTAGAAATCATTAGTTACGAGTCAATAACAGAAGCATTAGAAAATTATTTTATATTGTTAGCGCTCAACTTAATCACATTGTACGAGTACAAAATATGGGGGGCAAAAAAAATTAAAATAAAAAACACTTGGTTTTGAGACACTCACATCTCATTCGAATCAAAAAAAAAAAATAAAATAAAAATTAAAATAAATAAATGAATTTTTCTAGCGTTTCATTAATTGTAATGGAGAACAAAAGTACGCTATGAACTGTTTTAGAGTTTCAAGTATTTCAAATACACCTTCGATGTCCGAGAATTTTTGCAAATGCGAAGCGACGAATAGCCGCGACATCCCTAAGCTATTAAGACGGCACGTGTTAGACTTAAGCTTTGAGTTGGATTTTCGCACATTATGGCCCATGCTAGAAAACTAGCAAACACACCTTAGGATATACATGATAATTGCCTAAGAGGAGGAAGTAATAATTAACTAAATTAATTTTAAAATTAGGTTAATTGTAAAAGAAATTTTATAAATTTTTTTCTTTAAATTAGTATTTGATTTTATTTCATGACAACAACAAAATTATTGTTGGTGTCAGAAAACTAGTATACACCTTAGGGCATACGATAATTGTCTAAGGTGAGGAAGTAATAATTAAATAAATTATTTTCAAAATTGGGTTAATTGTAAAAAAAAAAAAGAAATTTGGTTTTACTTCATGATAACAACAAAAGTATTATTATTAAAAATTTATTGGTTCAATAAGGAAATTGAAGAAAATTTTAATTAACATCTTGTTGAGGTAATTTTATAATTTATAAGAAAAACTGATTATACATTAGTTTAAAAACAAGTAAAAACACTATACTGTAGTGGGTTCACCGAATTACTCTACATCAGCCTAAAATTATCTAAAGAACGACTTTTCACAAAAAAGCATTATATTGAAAGTGGGCGAAAAAGTGATCTGATCCAAACCATTTTCAATAGCATTCGTTCTCGGGCCAAAATGCGTCAGTGTACCAAATTTTATCAAAATATCTCAAAAATTGTACAAGAAAACAAGACAGACAGATGGACAGATACGCTAAGAATCAGCTTCAGAATCATTTTCGAAGTCGATCGGTTTTGTGTAGAGTCTACCTCAAATCCTTCTGAATATTGCTTACTTCTGCACAAATTTAGTATACCGTAAGCGGTGGGGAGTGCAATCAATATTTTGAAAGCAATGAAGGCATAGTTTTTGTTGTTGCGAGAGGTTTGCATTTCAATAAATTTAAAAATATTGGTAAGCACTAATAGACACATTTTTTTTTTGTATTTTGTGGTATTAGATAATGCAAATTTATTATTCAAGAGCGTTTATGGTGCTGGCTAAAAGCTGAAGGTTTTTTTGTACCTATAGAGGATTGCCCTCAATGTAATTAAGGGGATAATGTTTGACTTTATAAGACATCTATCACTTGTGATAAAAGGGTGTGTTAGTTTTGTGTGTGCAACACGCAAGAGTGCGAGACTTGAGCCGACTTTTATTATACCGATGGATTTAGTATAAATTTTCGTCCATCTGTCGGTCTGGTTTTCTTATCTTTAACTTACACAGACTGCAATTTTTGAGGTATTTTTTTTAAAACTTGGTAATGCGATATGTTTTGGCTCAAGGACAAACGCTTTCAAAAATGATTCGGATCTGGCTACTTTTTTAACCACTTTTCATACAATACTGTATTGTCGTTATATGAATTGTTCTATTAATCAAAGGCAAATAGGGTGTATAATGGTTGGCCATGCCCCATTATAACGTTTTACTTACTTTTTGTTTGCTTTTTTCTTTCAAGATGTTCTTTGAATATGCGTCAATTATCAGGTAATGTTTTGTTTTAATGCCAAGTTGATTCCATTGAGTGTGTAAGCAAGCTACTTCTAATGTTACTTCTGTGTAGTCCTTGAAGGGATATAATATATTCTGTGTCCCTATTTAAGCTGGCTTCAATGTTTCTCTTCAAAAAGGTTTAATTTGCCTTAAGAAACATCTATCAAGGACTTAATCAACCTTTTACCGACCTTAAATCGTTCGATTTAGAACCATCTTCTGAGTCGATCGGAGCTTGTTTGTCTGTAATAACTTATTGTGAAAAGTCGTTAAGCGAAGTGGTGTCGGATACTTGATTATAGGCCACGTCCCTCTATAGCCTTTTTATTTGTTACTATGCAATTAAATTTTATATAAATATTTATTCGCCTGGTAGAAAATATTATAGTAATTCTGGACGATATACAGTGAATCAGTTTTTACGGATTATCATTTCTACCTCTACAAAATCCCGGTACTTTGCTAAGAATGAATGTTCGCACAATAAAAATAAGTGATCAAGGATATTTACTTCATTGTCAGTGGACTGAACAATCTTTGAAATTAAGTCCAATTTTGGTTCTGTGTTAGCCGATGCACATGTCACTATAATCCACCACCACACTCTTTAAGTGCAAGAAGCAACAAAATGCTTCGCTTGAATCTGAAATCTCATCCTCAACTTGATCATTATGAAAATTGGGGAGAAAAATGCAAATATTCTGCTTACGATATACAAGTGACACTGCTAGTTTCGGTAAAGACGGTTCGCTTTGTAAATCAAAGAGAAATTAAGAGAATTTTACTGGAAAGACTTTCTAGGCAACTCGGCATGCCAAGTAAACTTCATGCGGGAGCCATAAGATGAACTTGCATCACTTTCAAAATACAAAACCGTTAATAGCTAAAAGCTTCATCTCTCAAATAGTAAGGAATCTGACTATAAATTGTTTATATCATTATTTTTAAAAATGGATTTGGCCCACCTTCAAGACAACCGTCCCATAAATAAATACTTCACGGCTTCTTCTCAACTTTCATTATTCTATTAAACATTGTCACTTTACGTTACACTGAAGTTCTGGGTGACGTTTTCTGCGATTTGGTATACGAACCTTCGTTCGAAACATGAACTTCGCAGTTGGAGGCTTTATTCAAAAGTTTGTTTTAGAAAAACAATATTCTTAGACACATCGTGGGGTAATTGGCGCCGAAAAGCCAAGCAGCGACTAAGTACTGTGTCTTTTATGTTCCTCGAGCATAACTGAATTAGGATCAAGTAGATGTCTATCTAAACGCTTTTTGGAAAATGAAAGTTACTTTTGCAACCGTAGACTTTACTTGGGTTTAAACATAAATCGGTGTTCTTATTTCTGAGTGCACTTCGTTTGCAAGCGTTCACTGTAAATGTTATCACACAAGCGTTTTATTCCATTAAGAGCTTTTTGTTGCACTAATGTGATTATGATATTACCTTCAGCGGTGAACGCAATGAATGCATTTGCGTCGGGCATCATGCAACTGTTTGTCAAAGTATAGCTTGATAGTTGAACAAGTAGCTTGCTTCGCATAAGCGCTTGCATATACTTTGACCAGTTTTTCACTTGAAAAGGGCATGTGTTGACAAAAATTGCTATAATACATTTTCCATCATTTTGTACAACTTTTTGTTATCTTTCTGGCAGCATGGCGATACCGCGAAGAAGGAACGATATTGGTTTGGCAGCAATCATCGACCCGTTTTCGCACTTCTTTAGCATTTCGAAACCGGGTGCCCGCAAAGCCATGCTGCATCGAACTGAACAAGAAGGCGCTCTACGCTGGATGCGACAGTACTTCCCATTTGAGCTACAACAGTGTGTCCTTGACAACCCTTGCAACGTATGATCAAGTTTTGTAATGAAAGGGGACTACTTTGCGTTTGTTAAACAGCTGTTGCTCTTTGGTCTTTTTTGCAGCGATACGTCGATCAATTTGTTCAATTGACATCGGTATACATCTGCAGCTTCATTTGTTTTGAACAGCTCGTAACACACTACTCCTTGCTGATCCCACTCCGTATGTACAGCAAAACTTTGTGGCCATGAATATTCCTCCGCGGTGTCGACGTGGACGGCTCGCCTGGACTCACGCATGACGTTTTGCACTTGGCAGTGTTGTAGTAGATCACACACAAGGTCACTATAAGCCGCAATGAAACCACGATGGTGAGACGGTTCGAAATGGCATTGTTAGTCACTTAGTGTGGTATCTATTTTAGTCATTTGAAGTCTAGAAAGAGTCGATCCATTAACTGCTAAGCTATTGGAAAAGTTCTTTAAGAGTTTGGGTTTCCGTCCAATTGCTCTTGCAATTTCTTTTCTTCCAATTTTATTAGTCTTCCAGATCGCTATTCGTCATTGACATCGAAATCATCGCTTTTAAACCATTGGAGCCAAAACTGACAATTAGGATATGATGGAGCAGCCACCCCCATATGCTTCTAAAGCTGTTTGAGGGGGTCCGACAGTAGAATGAATGTTGAAAATGAAATTTTGAGCAGTCCATGATCAGCGTGTGTATAGACTGACTAGTTCAGTAATAATCAAGGGAAAGAGAGAAAGGGAAAAATCATTGAATTTACTCGCTTCGCTTCATCAATTTCATCATCATAGATGTCGCTGATCAAAATTAATGCAAGTACCTATACATAAAAAGAATGCTTTGCATGATGCCCGATACGAGTGCATTCACGCAGCTTCAGCTTCACTACAGCAAATGCCAAAAAGTTTCACTTCGAAGATGGATATTATTTCTTACATACGCCATTTACGCCATAAAATAATTGTAATTTATTAAATAAAAATAAAAGAAAATGAAAAATTTAAAGAAAGTTCAGTTCCTTAAAATGTTTTACTTAATTTCATCTTTATTTTTTTTTTGTATTTATACTAACATAACGTAATGCATGTTTGTTTACAAGTCATTTTTGTTTTTATAAAACAATTTCGGTTATTATGACTTGTAATTTATGTACGCTAGAATGTAACCTTCACCCGAAAGCCCACCCAAAACAATGTTTAACATATATTTTTATTTTCTCGTTTATTTTCCAATTGTTGGTCACAGTTATGCGTCACGCATATATATATCCTTTTGCCTTTTTCCTTCTCTTCAGATTATATATACATATATATATATATATGTGTCACCACATTTGTACCGAAGTACAGTGTGTTAGTTTGTTAAATTCAAGGTTATTTATATGCTTGATATACTGGGCTGGCCAAGTGCTTTATGTAGGCGGTATAGCGTTGTTTTTTTCTTTTCTTTTTTTTTTTTTGTCTCTTAGTTTGACAAAAACGCATAAGTACTCTTGAACAACAATAAATACAAGTGTCATAAAGGAAAATACAATATAACTGTTAAGAGAAACTCAAGTGTGTGTGTGTGTGTGTGAGTGTGTGTATGCGTTTTGTTAGTGTTCAAATGAAATGTATTGCAAGAAGAAGAAAAAGGTCGCCCATATAGTTTTCAAATATTGAGAAAACACAAAAAGGTGAGTATCCTGAGCAAATACAAGAACAAAAAATATTGGAAAAAATTGAAAGCATTATTCGACATAGTTGAAACACTTAAATTTATGAGAACAAGTACTTGAATTAATAGAAAAAAATGGAGCGAATGAGAGGGATGTGCGAAAGATATTTTTTTAAATTTGTGCCTTAAAAAGAAATTGTGTTTAAGAGATCGATAGAATGAAAGCTTTATGTGTATAAAGTGGTCGAACATGGTAGTCGAAAACTGGTAGCTAACTAGAGCTATACCGGACTGAACAATACTGGAGGGCCGGTTTACGGTTCTTATTATCAAGCTATTATACGATACGATAGCATTTAGAACTAATGGAACTCGATTGCTTTTGCATCGAGTTTGGCTTCTCGTCGTTCCTGGTATTCAAGAGGAAAGAAAGAAAATAAATAAACAAAGTAAAAAAGAAATGGGTGAAGAAATTGAAAATCATATAAAGCAGTGTTTTCTTTTTTTATTTAAGTCGTCAAGTTCTTCTTTCTTAATCGCTATCTTGATCTATGTTGTCTCTCTCTTTGTTCATTTGCTGTTTTTTTTCCGATATTTTTAAAAACCGTTGCTCTATGGTGGGAGTTTGCTTGAATGCTGTCATCGTCTGCTTTCTTAACTGAATAAGAATCCCTCTCCCCTGCCTAACCTACTTATATCACGTTTTCAACAGTACATACTTATATTCCACTTTTTGTCGTTCACACAAATGCTTTCGTTAATTCCATATCCATTTATGGCTACAATCGAACATAGGCAAAAGGCCTGGACAATAATTATTTGATTTTATTAGTTTGTCCAAAGGTTTGCAAATTCTTGGCATTATCATCATTTGATTTAATTTTGTTTTCCCTGTGAACATGGAGTTCGTTAGCTATTTTGCTTTGCGAGCTAAAATATGATATTTTACATTCGGTATCGAGTTCAACACTCATACGCTAGCAAGTACCATTAACTCAATTAACGAATGCTGGCTAACGAGAACCGTTAACGCAAAATGCAAATTCGTAATCGAGTTCGCTTGACTGCGAGAAACATAAACCGACCCCCCGGGCTCTATTTGACATCTCTATTTATAAACTTTACGACCCTGATTAACATAGTTTTCTTAAAGTTATATTGTCCCAGCAAAAGCTTCGAAACGCCACTCTTTCTGTTTAATTCGCTAAAATTTACTATTAAAACGAGAGTAAAGCGTAAAAAATTATAAAGCACATCATGAGGATACCATTTGGGTTGCTAAGCTAGTTTTAATGTATTAATGGTAAGGTGCTTCAATCCAATGAAATTATGATCATTGAGTAATGTTACCTTACACGATACAATTGAATCGGCCATTAAAGGTAGAACACAACCGTGATGTGTCAAGATTTCTTAGCATAATCACGCTCATAAAGGCAAATCTACCCAGTACCGAACTGAATTGGAAGAATCTTTGTACTTATATTCTGTTCAAACTGATAAACGTCCATTTGTTTAATGGGATTTGATCCCTTTCCTATAAGAAAATTTTATATTAAGTTCTATGTTGAGATCGGTTGGAAAAAATGCTGTCACATCTATAGAAACTTAAACCTGAACTCAAGGAGCTAATTTTTTTTGCAACTTTGTTACTTCTTCGATGCGTTACTTAAACGACTTGCGAATAACTCTTATAAAAACGTGGTAGAGTCACATTTTTAATAGGAAGTAAATTAAATACTAATAGTAAGACTTATAATAACACAACCGGAGTAAAGCAATGGATTGTCATAATACGCGGTAATACGTTGTGTAAGACGCTCTATAAAGGCCTGTAATGTGGTGAATAATTGCTGGTGTCAAAATGTCGGTGAAACACTGAAACTAATTACTAGGG
Organism: Glossina morsitans morsitans; assembly: GCA_001077435.1. Classification (NCBI taxonomy): domain Eukaryota; kingdom Metazoa; phylum Arthropoda; class Insecta; order Diptera; family Glossinidae; genus Glossina; species Glossina morsitans. The sequence continues at coordinate 26,791 of CCAG010012737.1, forward strand.
ACGACAATACCAAGCCGCCAATACTGTCTGAATAATTACCAAAGGAGCAACGCCTTTGTAATAAGCAATACCACGTTATAATTACTTTTTAAAAGCACGTAATAAAGTAAGAATAACGCTGGCGTACACAAATGTCTGTAACACTGTAAAATTAATGCTGTTTTCGACATGTCTACGACATTGTGAAACTAATGCTAGCGTAGACGTGTCTGCAACAACCAGGAAAATTAATTACTAATAGAAATTTAGCCATATAGCAGCTTACTGAAGGCGTTAAAGGAAAAATAATTTTACAATAGTTCCTGAGTACATCCTAAGAAGTACAGTCAATAACGAATGGATGGAGATCCAAATGTTTTCAGGTATGGAAAATTGATCCCATTAGTAGATACTATAATCCTGCCTTAAAAAGGACGAATGCGTGGCAGCAGAATATTTACTAAAAAAAAAAATTTTATTCGGTTGGCGAATATATGTTATTTTGATATTCATATCGTAGTAAATATTGGTCTTTTTACCTTCTGCTTGTGTTACATTGGTATATTAAGTTAAGGGCTTAAGACGAATCTTCCTTCAGAATTATTTTCTGGATTGGTTTCAGTACGTCCGTCCGTCTGGCCTTTTCTGTTTAGCGTGGAGGTTACAATTTCTGAGATATCTTGACGAAATTTGATATAATAACACGTTTTGGCTCAGAGACGAGTCTTATTAAAAAAAGGATTGGATAGGACCTTCTTATGACCACACTCTTCTCATATAGGAAAAAAACATGTAATTTTCAAAACTTCTTTACAAAAATTTTTGGATAAAAGTTTTCTGTTACATTAGATTGATATGGATGGAGATTAGATGGGCCCGTGTTTTACACCCTCTCCTCTTTCTCTCTCCCTCTCTCTATCTTCCTACGAAAGATGAGGTTTCATTTATATGGTAAAAGGATCTAATTTTAAATAATGTGAGAAGAACTTCGATCCATGAGAGGGATCTAAAAAAAAAAAAACGAACTGCGTAAGTGTATTTTTTGGGTTCCGTCTCAAACTTGAACAAGGTAAGTCCATTTTTGGACCTCCTCCTTTCTTATGAAAATTAAATCTTTAAATGGCAAGAATTTTTAGCACTTTATGAGGAAAATGGCTAAAGAATGATAAAAACAAATAAGTTATCGTTATTTTTGGACCACGGTAGCTTCAGCTCTGAGCGCATGACCTATCAAAAGCATACAGAGTACAATTTTTAATATTTTATCACGTATAAAAAGTGAAAAACTCTATTAGGGAAAGTGCTGTAGAATACTTATTGGTCTTGTTCTTACTTGTTTCTTTCTCATTTCGATTTCATTATATTACAAAAAAAAGTGAAAAAAAAAGATGACCCATCATCCATCCATCCATCGTTTATTTTTTCCGCTACTGTATATATTCGTTGTGCGTGTTTTATGCAAATAATTTTCTTAACATACTAAGTAAGTACTACACTACTTCGTTAAAAATACATTTGTAAACGAAATCATGTAATTTCAACACTACACAAGGCTTGCCGGCAACGTCGGCAACGGTAATTGCAAGCTATTTTTAGTTACCAGTCTGTGATGAATTTGGAATTTACTCAGGAACAACACATTTCTCTTCCTCTTGTGTTCCTCCCTCTCTCTTTTACTCTTTCGTCTTTTCCTATTTTATTACTACACTTTAGAGAAATACTTTTTATTTGTAAATATTCAATTTGTTAGTTGAATGAAAAGTTTTTCTTTTATTCTGTTTCAAAGAAGATTGATATAAAGAATTCCAAATATCGCGTGTTCGACCTTAATCACAGTTGAATTTGTGTGCATTGTTTTCTTTTCGAATTTGTGTAATTTGGATATGTGTTCAAACAGCAATCGCACCACAATCCCTCCCCCCTTCCACCCCCCCGTATATATAAAATGTCTTTTGCGCATCAAATTTGTGGCGTATTTGATAGCGGAGTCCCAGTGTCAACACGATTTGTCAATTTATGTCAATTGAATTAAAGTTTAAAGACTAAAGATAATTACAAAATAAATTTTATAGAAGAAAAACTTTTTCAGTAAAATTTTTAACGAATTAATTTATTCCTTATTTTTTTGGATTTAGGCTTAAAGCGGATTTGTATTTAAAGTTGTTTTGAAAAGTGAGGAAAATTTCAATATATTAAGAAGGGAGCTTAGTTTCGGTTAAATTTAGTATAAATGCTATAAATATGCTACACCTTTTCACATCAAAATAACACCTTAAACTAGGCATAAATTACATTTACTAATTATAGACTGCATATTTTATGCCCTAAAGGCAAGCAAGCCAATCATCATTTATGCATGGTCGGTCAAGCCCTTTCTTGAACGGGGGGGTTGAAATTAGTCTAAATCGTAAAAACATGTTTTACATCTAACTTGAATGTTTTGTTAGGCACGTGGTTTGGCTGGCGCTATAGTTGTCGCTTTTCTTTTAAAGTTAAATATCCTGAAACGAGGTAGCTTGAATTACTTTATTAAAATTTAATTGATCAATTTTTTCAACACAGCAAACGAACCATGCAAAAACTCTATTGGAATTTGTTTAACGAATTTTGATCTCTTCCTTATTATCCTTAAAATAGGTAAATAATTTTTTGACACGCTTGCAAGGTTGTTTTAATTTCTTTTCCATTCTTAATCTGAGCGATGCAAAATCATTTTGGGTATCGATTTAAGCTTGTCTGCTCGTCTGTCCGCCCGTCTGTGTGGTCGTTTGATGTTTGTTCATGTGCTTTAGCGTTTATAACCTGAAAGGCGCAATTTTTGACGAAATGCGGTCCGCTTGTCTTGGTCACTGCACTGAGTGGGGTCGAGCTTCCACGTAACACATTATTATGCAAAAATCGTTATATAAAAAACATGTACTATTTTAAACAATTTTCCACAAAAATAGGCGAGTATTTCAGCTCATTAAACCGATATGCCAAATTTCGACTAGATCGGCCAATAATTTGAACTCCCTTCTACGAGTCTTCATATTTTCTTTTTAATATTTTAAAGTAAAAACAAGTAACACCATAGTCGGGCGACGCCGACTATTACATACCCTACACACCACTTCGCCTAGTACACTTATTCGCTCGGTTTGGTAATAATACGCCAAGCCATGAAAGCCCACGTATTGGAACCAAGTTTCACCAAAATATCTCGAAAATTGTGACCTGTAACTTGGACACAAACTTACATGCACTGACATAAGACGGACAGACAAGCTTAGATCCAATTGGTATAATAAAAGTTAAGTTTATCTTAAGCTCTTATCGTGTGTGTGTGTGTTACGTACATCCACAATAAACACAAGTGACGTAGGGTATATTTAGTTCATGATAATAACTTAACATAAAAATTAACTGCACCAATACATGAAACATGCTTTGGCCCAAGGATGAACGCTATTAAAAATACGAATCGGTCGACTTTTTCGACTACTTTGCATATAATAACTTATTTTGAAGTGTTGTTATATGAAAAACTTTATTAAGCGATATGGTGTAGGGTATTTTTAATGGTATTCCGTCTCTCACTATATTCTTCTTACTTGTTTTTTTTTTAATTTGCTAAGAAAATTTACTAAAAACTTTTGAAGTTCAATATAATATCTTTTCTTTTGTTTTATCATCCCCTAAACTAGGCAATTAATTTTAATATCACAAAGTTTATGAAACATAGGCAATCTTTTATGGTAACTCTTTTTTATTTAAATCAACCAAATAATTTCTTTTCTTTTTAAATAGGCAGCAATGTCATTGTAAAGTATTTTATTTTCCCTTTCAATATTTTTTTTTTTTTCAATTTATAAGAAGTTCTGTTTAAGTACGAATAAGAATATAAAAGTAAGTAGATTATTTATGCTAATTTGCCTTTAAAGCACTTTAAACTTGTTTGAAAATGTATTAACATTTTATGTCTTTCATATAAAATTAATTGACATTTCCATAGTAGGAGGGAGATTGAGCAAAAAAATGTTATTAAAAAAAAAAACTTTTGTTTTTGGCTTCTGTGAAATTTAAGCGTTATTTACTGAAAAATGAAGAAAATTTCATTTTCTATTACACTGAGAAAAAGTTACTTAACAAGAGCTATTGTTACAAGTTTATAAGCTGCTACTCTGCTGCTGTAATAGAGACGGTTTAGTTAAGAAAAAAAAAAAAATTAAAAAACGAAAGAACAAATGCAGCGGAGCACTGGATGAATGTACAAGTTAATGACGATATTGAAGTAGCCTTCTGTTTCATTTTCTCATAAGTTTTCTTGAATAATAATATATTTTTTTTTTTACTTTCTACATTTTTTTTTTTTTTTGCTCAGGCACTTGGTTGTAAATGAAAAGTTTTACTAAAAGTTAGATTTTCATAAAGTAATTACAAGTTCAGCATAGATACGCTTAAGAATTTTAATGAATACATAGGGAAGAAACAAAAAGAAAAAAAATTATGAATTTTAATTAGTTTTAAAAATTGAATAATTATTATTAGTTATATTATAATTAATTTAATTTCCTTGTAAATTCCATTATATTATATTATATAGATTGATGTCGTGCTTTTTAGTTAATATTTTAAAATTTATTTTCACTTTTCTGGTAAATGAATTTATTCATTGTTTTGTTTTTATTAAAAGGCTTTAAGAATATATTGTCCATTGTTACGGTACATGCAACCATTATACATAGCACAGTTTTAGCTATGAATTTTTATAAAAATTATATTGCCTATTTTCAAGTGCTTTTGCTTTATAAAATCAAAAGCAAAATTCAATTATATCAAATTTAAACTTGTATTGAGGTAATTTGAAGCATAGCCTTTGTTCTTTACCTTTTACATTGTATGACAGACTTAACGCTGCCTTTTCTACTCTTTATTTTGAAGACTCTTTAGAAGAAGAAGAACAAGAAGAAGAACTACGTTCTATTTCTATACACTACACACACACATGTAAAATATCTTGGGTGACCAAATCAACAGAACATTCATAAAACTTGACATATCGACCCGGCAAAGGTATACAAAAGTGTATTGAAAGTCCTGATAAAATGAAAGAAAGATCAATAAATTGTGTTACCTTCCATCGTTCGCAATTGAATGCCGAGAAAACCTTGCATGAAAAATGATACTTTGATATTTGCTGTTTTCTTTTCTTTTCTTTTTTTTTGTTTTAAAGCTTTTATATACGTATATATATATATATATATACATGGATGTATATGTATGTACAGGACACGACACAGTGTTAGTGTTACTAGCAATTTATAAGTGCATGCAAAATTAGATTTTTATGTACTAGAGCGCAAACGGGACGTATCTAGATAGAAACACATACACACATACTGATTATTTGCGAGGTATCTTTTACCCGAGTAGCTCACAACTATACGTACATGAAAATTGTATATATTGTGGATGTGCTGTGAGTGAAAACAAGGAAGTATACGCAAGTTATCAATAGATTTGCAACACATTCATGTCTATTAAGGAATTTTGAAAAACCAAAACAAAAAAAAGGTCATGCAGTAGGAATTGATAAAAATTGTCCTGATGCGATCCGTTATCCATAGGACTAATAAAAATAAATATGAAAAAAATATATAAAAGAAAATATTAAAAAAAATGTAAAATATAAATAAAATCGAAACCAATTAAAATAAAAATGAAATTCCTTTTTTGTGTAATAAATTTCATATAATATTCGATATTTTAGGTTCCTCTTGTTTTCTTATGAATTTTTTTTTTATTTTTGGAAAGTGTTCCCAATGGCCTTCTACACCTATTAGCTGACTATTGTATGTTTGCCAATCCCCGAACTGACTACTACTCGCTCGACTATTGTGTAGTGTTCACTTTGTATTTTCATTTCACCCCTTACTGTCTTTTTTACTGGCAAGTGGGACTGCAAGCTGTAATTTAGTTAGAAAATGCATTAAGCCACGCGAACATGAAATCAAATTAAAAATGCTTTCAAAACCCAAACAATTTTGTATACATATGTGAGCGTATGCGTAATGGTGGGTGTAAATGTAATTCGTATTGTGTGGATGTGCGACAACGGATATCAGCCATCATCACTTGGTAAAATGGTCAAAGTAGATATGAAAGCGAAACGCAATGGTTAATTTTAATTTTCTACGGTTTAGTTTCGTTTTTTTTTTTTTTTGTATTTTCATACTGTTTTAATGCAACAAAACTACCATCGCGTTCAACTTAATTACTGTCATTTTATACATTTTTGGTTAAAAGACAATAGTATATTCGAAAATTCGTCTTTTTTTCGAATTTATTTGCAAAACACTCTTAGTGTTTATGAGTAATTTTAGTTGCATTCATATAAAAAGTAAATCCTAATTTCAGGATAGGATAAATTAACAAAAAAAATAAAGCGTATTTCGCGGCGTAAATTGCTAAATAAAGGAATCTAGTTACCAAGGGATACGACGCTGAATAAGTATTTAAAAGCTTTACAACATTTTTTTATAAAAAAATGTATTTTCATACGAATATGACTGACAAGCCCAAGCCGGTGTGTGCTAGTCTGTAAGGACAAGTAGTAAGTAATGTCATATTTCTCGGCATGCCAACACCTAAGACTTACATACAAAACAACTGAAAACACAGGGCTGGCCATTAAATACATAGTGTGGTAAAACATTAAAGACTATTCAGTGTTTTCGTGTAAACACGAAGCCTACTTTTAGGAGCAGGAATACATTGCCTAAATTTAGTACAGTTAACTAGAATAATAGATCGATTTTCATCATAGGATGCTGAAAAGTAGAAATTTTTGCTCATTTTTCATGAAAATTCTTATATGGGGTGTGCTTTCGTGTAAGCACGAACCCCTCTTTTAGGAGTAGGAATATATTTTCATCATAGGATGCTGAAAAGTAGAGATTTTTGCTCATTTTTCATGAAAATTCTTATATGGAGTGAAGACTAACAAATAGAACTAAATGATCCAAATTCAGTCAAGTTAATTTTTACTTATTAAGTTACAATTATGGACTAATTTTCACCATGGAATATTGAAAGTTGCAAGTTTCTGCATGTAAACGATTAATCTTTGTGGAAACGTCATAATTGAAAGGGGATAAAAATATTGTCACATCCCAGCCAAAATAAATATAGTCTGCAAATTTTTTCGAGACATTTTTTTTATAGATAACGATTTTTTTTTCCAAAACAAAGTGTTTTATACGGAAATTGGGCGTAAGTATGTTCCAATCAAGCCCAACCTGCGTCCTCAAGTCAAAACCATCAGATTACCAAATTTTCTCAAAATGCCTTGAACACAAATATTGGATAAACAAATAAAATCTTTGTTAATTTTGATAAAATTTAGGTTTAGTTAAGATATACTTGGTACGAAGCTTAAATATCGAAATATGCATCATCGGTATCCGTGATCGTTTGTCTCTTATTGAGTAGCTCGTGGATAACCTTGCGAGAAGAGCTTCATAGTTTGGTAACGAAGTAGTCACCAAGCCATTTTCAAGTTTTCTGACTGTTAAATATGAGTGCATCGATCTAAACTAGTGCTAATCAGAAGGCGGAAAGGTGTGGGGAACATTCCGGCCATAACAAGTAGTTTTTAGCCAAAGTTAAAGATCGCTTCTTGGGTTGCTTTTTTTGATTACTGGCGGATGTATAAGAACACTCATCGTTTGCAGGACTACAATTTTGTCAGTTTCTAACCGTTTCTGGGGCTACTGCGCATGATTATTTTAACACAACTAGCTTCGGTCACATTCTTTTTCAATTTGAAACGGTATAAGAATGCCACTGTCACTTCTCTACACTTTGATATACACTGATAGACAATTTGTAAACAAGTGAAACTTGTAACTCACAAACATAAATGCCAAAGTTATCTATAAATGAAATTTAGAAGGAAATTAATCCGACAAATAGGTTTTATGAAGGACCCAATATCAATACATAGAACTTATTTACACATTCATTATATGGACGGACATGATAGAGATGGAGAGATAAAAAGCTTAATTGCATTCAAAAAACGATTCTCGATTGATTGGTATACCAAACGGTGAATCTATCCTAATTACTCCTAGGTATTATTGATGTTACATACATCAGAACAAACTTAACGATCTCTATACCACGCAAGTCGTTGCGAGTCTAGTTGGTACTGTTGCTTTTTAGATAAGTTTGCTTTTTTTATACAATATTTCAAGTATTACGTATTATTATCACGCCCTCTATTACATTGAAGTCTTAAGTGGTCTTGGCAAATGTTTGCATCAATGTCTGGTAGAGTTTGCAAATTAAATTTTTTTTGCTTTTTAACCTGTTTTGTTTATCAGTTACGACTATTTATGCAAAGTTGTAATTTTCAATCTCGATTTTTTCGACAGAAAAGAACGGACCGAACATTTATTCATTTATTTATTCTTTAATGAAAGAGCTATTCAAGTATAAACCTGGCTACGAGAATCTTTAAAGCATTTTTAAGACTTCTTTGAAACAGAACATAACCAATACTCTAAATAAATACTTTACTCACTACATAAAACCTTGGATTCTATTAAGCGGACGCGTTGCAAAGCATCGAAGACATAACTATTATTTACGGCAACTAGGGGTTTTTCAAAATGAACTGGACATTGCCTTTAATGGTATTGTGGCAAGTGAATATTAAGCAGCAAGCAGACTTGACAAAAGAAAAGAGATTTTTCACTCTCTGGCGACACTAAAGCATTCCTTTCGCAAAACGAAACAATTCTGACCTTTACCCTAAACAGAATTAACTTTAATGAAAAGCAGTATCTTCTTCTTAGTTAAAAATTAAATTTATTTGCCTTTTTTACTATGAAGTAGTAGCTGGAGGAAAAAGGATTTATTGTAAAGCAGAAAAGGAGGAGAGGACGGAGAAAGATGGCTGCTTGGATTTACTTCATAAAAGAGAGTCAAAATCACTTTGTTTCAAGTCTAAGCGCAATTTTTGTAACTTCAAAGGCCTAACACATAAGTTAACGTTATGTTTGTAAATTTAAGGTGAAATTCGGAGGAAAAGCGATAAAGAATGTTATACAAAAAGAAGTAATTTTCAGATTGATGGAGAACGGAACTGCATTAAATCAATGATTTTGCGATTTATACTCTCTGCTTTGTTGGAATTTGTTATCAGGAAAAAGGTGAACCAACTAGCAGTGCTAACTACATTTTTTTTTTTTTCATCAAGTGGCATAAATCACAAAAACCTAGTGTGCGCCTAATAGTGTCTCGCCTTTCATAAACGTAAACGTGGCAACACAACAACGTAAAATTTCAAGCCGCCAAGAACAACTTGATAACACATGCCCCCTCCGATTTTAATCGAAAGGAATGAATATACATTTTTATAGGTTAAGCATGCACACAAACGAGAAAACGGTTAAGCAGCAAACAATATTTAACCAAAAACAATTCAATGCATTGTTCATACAAACACACACACGCATACATATATATGCAACGCACAGGTACACAAGTTCAAAGAGGATGTGGTGAAAGCACGCGGAAAACACGATTCGTTTTTGCTTAATATTGTGAACTCATTTATAATTTACGAAACCAAGCACAATTGCACAAACGTTAGTTGTCGCCTTGTGATGAAATTTCACTTGTATACACAGTACACAAACAAGCGGTTATTATTTGCGAGTATATGTCATTTTATGTGAGTGCAAATAGAGCAATCTAAGTAAAAGCTAATAAAGTTTTTCTTTTTTTTTTTTTTTTTTTCTTACAAATCGCAAGTAAGAACATACTTGTATTCGTTTTGGAAGCCGCCCTCCTGCATAACTTAATCATAATATATTTTATTAAATTGGTCATGTCTCTTGTTCTTTGGCGAAATGAAGCCTTTCTATGGGGATTTAATTCTCCATTTCTTATAGAATGGAAGCTGCAGTTTCTCAGGTATTGTGTGAGGCATTGCATCCATTTTTTCCTTTTAAACGGTTTTGTAAATAATCTGGATGGATGATATAACAATGACTTTCATATTCTATTAAGATTTGTAAGTTATAGCACTATGCTTACGGTGTGTGCGTGTGGGTCACGTCCATTTATCGGCCTATATATAGATTTTCACCTTAATACATCAGTTTTTGCTTCCTTAAGTATTTCGGCAACAGATACATAGATGGAAGAATGGACGGATATCGTTAAGACTGACTCAGAATCTCATACCGATTAGTTACGAGTTTTGTTTTTTATGCTGGATGACATCTCAACACGCCATGTGGCGGAAAACTAATAATTATATTAATTGAAATTCTCTTGCTCTCTTTTTCTCTCTCTTATTACAATAATTCGAAAGTTAGGAAATTAAACAATTATCCAATAATTATATTATTTAAATGAATTTCTGAACAGTTCCCGAAAGTATGCTAAATAAATTGTAGGTCGGCTAAATTTTAATATATTTAACAAATGATATGAAAATGAATATATTATTCGCTTCAGAAAATAACGTTGTAACGTGATGTTTAAATCATTTGTAAATTTTGTTTTATTCTTGTAAAGTAAACGCACTTTTTCCACACATTGTCAATATTAAAATTAATTGACTAGAAAAATAATTACTTTAAAAACTTTAATACGAAATGATTACTACGAACAACTGTACGCATATTCATTACATATATATATATATAGATGTATATATATAGAAAAGCGCATAGTGGTAATGCAAGTAAAAAATATCAGGCGTATTAACTGTAAAAGGTTTCCGCCTTTATGTTTGCGTTTCTTTTGTCAGATCCAAGCACCGGGTAGTTTTCCTTTCCCCTTTTCCCTCTTCCCTCTTCCCATTTTCCTTTTTTTTTTTTTTTGTTTTTATTATCAACGAACTAAAGGCAAAGCTAAATTATGGGCAAAAAGACATTTATCAGAGGGTGTCAAGAACAAAAACAGCAAAAAAAAAGAAGAAAAAAAAATCCGTGGACGGTTGCGTTTAAGCAGAAGAGAACAATGAAATATTTTGTACTTTCGAAAGTGTTTAAAAAGAGCAGGAAATAGGAAAAGTTATAACCAACAAACAAAGTTTAATTAATTAACTGAGAAGCAAGATAATTTAAGAAATTACAAATAAATGAAAGTTAAAATATTTTTAAACGAACGCCTGGAATTATGTCAAATAACAGGCATTACAAAAAAAAAAAAAAATAAATAAATAAAAAAAAATGCCTACTTTTAGTTGCTAAGCGCATATTACAAAACTTTTACATAATTTTTTATGTCACATAAAAATGACTATAAATCATTATCTTTATTAAATGCTTTTAAGCAGGACAAGATTATTTTCAAGATATAACGCGCAAGGGAAAAACTATTAAGATTTTCCAATAAAGAATAATAGTATTTGTAGTAATAGTCGTTCGTAGCAGTAGTGGCAGGTCTGCAAATAAACTGCACATAACATATATTCTAGCTTTTATTTTTTAATGTATGGCAATAAAGTACATTTATGAACTTATAAATTATGCATTATTGCTGCACACCCTTTTAACACGCACGTTAAAATGAAATGGAAAAAGTGAACTGACTGACTGACACGCAACCTAAGACTAACAAAATTTTTATTGTTATAAAAAGCATTCATAAATATGAAAGTAATAAAAAAAAATAATTGAATGTTTTTTTCTTTAGTCAGCTGAAAAGAAGAAATCAGTCACACTCTAAAATCCAAATGATAAGACATTAAATTAAGTATTAGTATGAAAAAAGAAAAAGTGACACAAAGAGATTAAATATACATTTCAATTAATAAAAACGCAAGCAGTTTTTTTTTTTCAAGTTTGCTTTTCCCAAAGCACGACATGTTAAATTAATCACACATTTGAGATGAATCATGTTTAGCTTTTTCTTTTTATTAAAGAGAGATTTTTTCAAATTATCTTTTTATCGATAGCAATTACAAACAATGTAAACAGCAAAATAGCAATTCATTCGGTTTCGATGGGCAATGAAAAACTGGTCTTAAGTGAGAAAGTGTGTCAGTCAGTTTCATTATCATGAACTTGTTAACGTACTTTCATATATATTTGTCTGTAATAATGCGTTTAACATATAAGACCATCGTGTTTATCGCAAATTTGAAAAAGAAAAATTCATTTTTTTTAAATGCAATTTTATTGAACTTGTTTGCAACTCTTAATAAGGATCTGACATTTTTAATCGAAATAAAAAAAATAATTTTTAATCGACTTGAGAGAAACAGCGTTAACGGCTCACTTGAGTAAAAGTTGAAATGTGCGAACATGAAAATTTTTAAAAAAAAGTTGAGAAAATTGAAGCGAAAAATTTTATATCAACTTTTTCTTCAATTAATTTCTTTACTTTTTCTTAAAAATGGAAAATCAAAATATAGCTGAGGGGAATTTTCTAAAGTATGATGATAACGAATAGTTTGTTTAAGGAGCAGGCACTACTTTGCTTTGAAATAAATTTCGAATTCTCCGAACTTTTCTCACTAAGTAACTAATTAGCTGCATAATTTAGTTTTCAAAGTCCTTCAGTCCTAAGTTTGGCAGAAGACTTACTTTACTGGTGGTATAGAGAAACCATTTCACTTTTTTATTTCACTTCATTCGATCCGTCAATCTAAATCTCCATTTTAGTGCTGTCGAGGCGTATATGTGTTATACGCAGTTTTTAAGATCGCTTGGACATTCTTTACATAAAATAGTCTTCATAGCGATCGGCAACTGCAGACTAACTAGGCGTTCAGAAGAAGCTTCTTCCTTGGTTCAAGTGGGTGCACTATCATGAAGACTTCACCCGACATGGCGCGATGAAACACTGAATAAGAAAACGCAGTATCAGCGCTCCAAAGATAATCATTTTCTATACACAGTAGTAGTAGGCCCACTTATTCAGCTGTGTACGAGTTCGAGTTGTACGAGTAACTTAAATTATACAAACAAATACATGAACCGTCCACAAACCCAAAATTGGAAACGGTAATTCTTTAACAATCAGGCTTACGAATGTTGTTGAATGTTCTTTTTTTTTTACAAGAAATGGATAAAAATTTATAAACGTACACATCTTCTCACTTTTTTCTTAGAACGTAATCGCAACATATGTTTCACTCTTTATACGAGCTTCTTTCAGTTTGTTATACGAACATCATCACAATTTTTCCGCCGCGTTATACAAATCCCTATTATGTCCTGCCGCAGTTACGTTACTAAATAATTTGGTTTTCAAGGGCCTCAGAAGTACTGGGTCGTCCTGAAGATCTCAGAATTATTACTTGGGTTATAGTCTGTGCTGAGGTATTCCTGCAGACTTTTAAGCTCTATGGGAAAAGGTAACAATTGGATCTACAATATTATACGACGCCATGTGGACCAGATGCCTGTGGTGCGGAAGTTTCTATTTCATGCTTTTTGTTTTCTCTTCGCACCCTGACAGGTTACGTTACAATCGCCTTTCGGGGGTTTTTCATTGGGACTATGGTTATCCTATAAACTAAAGGGCATTGGATATTGACATGTTAGGTAGAGACCTCGCTCGAAGAGAATTCCCCATATTGGTCATCAGGTTTTAGCATTTTTTGGAATCGTGGAGCCCTTTCTAAATGAAGGGGGCTATTTCAGTTTGCAGTTAACCCCTGCGTCGTAGGCCAATGAACGTGCCCAGGTTAAACGCTATAGACAGCTGTGCTAAACATAATCTTTCCCATGTAAACGAAATAAAGACGTAACTTTTGACAAACCATTTGTTAACATAGGATTTCTTATAGTTAGAAATCCAAAATTAATGGCAGAAGAGCTCTCGCTCATGGCATCAACATTTTAGCTATAAATTGGAAAAAAAAAATACATTTCGAAAAGCGGTGTTTGTTCTTTTCGCTGCAGCTTTCTTTAAAGCATAAAATTTAATTTTCGTGATTCTAATAAAAAAGAAAAGGAAAGCATATTTTAACCTGAAAATCGCTTTTGCTTACCTGGCATATTAATTTTCCATTTAGTGAAAAGCTAACGCAAAAGTAGCTGAAACCAACCGCAACAATGCTAGCACAGAGAACATTAAAGTAGGATATAAATACCTTGTTGACCTAGTTTTGAGCCATAGATGGTTGGTTGTTTTTAGTTTTAATCTTTTTCTTCTTCTCCTTTTTTTTCTTTTTTGCCATCTTTGTTTTTATGTCGTTTGCGTGTTATATACGTTGTTATATTTCTTCCTATCATAGAAACTATAGTTTTTTTTTTTTTTGTTTTCTGTTGCTTTTGTTTGCGCACAACAAAAACGTATAGACCTTTACACGTAACTATAGTTGATTTCCTTTAACTACAGGCAGATTTTTTTCATACTCTTATTGTCATTACGTATTTCCATTGACGTTTGTTCATGTGTGTGAGCTTTAAGTATGTGAGTGCATGTGTGTGTGTATGTGTATTTGTTTGTTTGTTTGTTTCTATGTGGCTTTATTGAATTTGTGGTTGAGATTTTCCGTTTTAATTAAGTAGAATTAGGAATGGTTCAAATATGTTCTTCAGTCAAGGTGAGCATATGACATGTAAGCTTCCACGTGTGCATGTGTTCCTGAGTTCTAGGCAAATGGTCATGAACTTCTGGTTACGTAATGGTATTAAATTCTATTTTTAATTAAGTCAGAATTAAAAGCATTTTTTCTTTTCACGGCCATAACGAGATTTTAGAAAATATTTGCTTACGAGCATGATATGTGTACTTGTGTGCATGCAACTGCTCCTGCTAAGGATGTTTTATTGTCTAAAGGAATATAAAAAGGACAATCACTTCAACTTCGCTTCAACTAATGCTTTTGTCACTAATCTTAGAAAAGTAAAAGAAAACGCCCCAGCGGCATAAGCGTAACTGCATAAAATAATGTATTGCGTAAGTACTTCACATGGGTACAAGAAAATTGATTACAATTGTCAAGAAACGAAAGGTAATTAAAGAGAATTTGGAGACTGATTAATAATTGGAAGATTGGGAGAAAATGTCTTTAGTCTCAAAGTATTATTCTCATTTTTAGAGATTGGGAATGGATGCAAGCGAAGAGAACGTGCATCTTCTGCATGCGTGTCTCTTTATAAGATGAATATTTCTCGCCTTCCTTATCGTCCTATTCAATAAGCACTACTTAAGCTTTATGAGCATCTCAATAACGGAAACCGAAAACGGACATATAGACATAAGGACGGAGACACTAAAAGACATGTACAGGTTGTCAGTTTTTGAACATGTTGTTGAGCACTTGTGAACGTGTTTTCGCCTTACGCCTCACATATGACAGATTAATCCAATAAGCTGTCAATACGAGATAACTTTCAAACTAACTCGCCTGGGTTTATCAAAAAAGAGTCGTTTTGTTTCCTTAAGTTGGCAGGAGGCTAACCGACACTTGCACCAAATTTCGTACTTGCGACGACGTGGCCTCTTAAGGGAGCAGCCAACGAGCCATCGGAAGTTGCCTGCTAGCAGACTTCTTTTCTCTCTCACCAGGTACTGTGGAGAACCAGGATTGGACTGAGGGACACACCGAAATAGAGAGTTTGGCTATGAGCACGACATCACTCCTTCGATGTTGAAATTCCATAAAGAAAACGCGGATGCTAAACATTGGGATGTAGTTAAAGCCATGCTTAGCCCTGAGTAGAGAATTTCTGACCTCACCTGTGACCTCACCAATGACCCTCACCTAAGGTTTCATACATTTCTTTGCCTATAGACTTTCTTGACTGCTAAATTGCCCGTATACGTGTACACTTAAAATCTGAAGTTGCGGCTAACCAAAGCAAAGTAAATAAAATCGTTAGTAAAAACTCGAGCGATTTAAACATAAAAAATCTAATACTTTTCGATGACAGTAGTGATAGTCGAGCGATGGTAGACATGTAGGATTTGCTACGAAGCTTGTATAACTTTGTTTTCGTAAAGTGAAAGTAGTTTATTTAGCATTGTTGCTGAACTGAGAGGGTATTCTGTAGTAAACTTTTAGGATTAAGTTTTATATCAAATATGATTATAAGCGACTTAAGCAAGAATCATATTGTGCTTATTGAGTACGAATAATAATAAATTCGAGTTCATGTAGTAAAAAAAACGTAAGAATAAATGATGCAAATGAAAATAAATTTATTCTGCTTAAATTTATCACTTCAGTGTTTGCTTGCTTGGATGAATGCGTGCGCATTCATATAACATGCGAAGGAAGTCTTTTTATTTTTTTCTCTTTTTCTTTTATTGCAACTGAAATACCAAACAGAATACATTGAAGAAGAATTTGTAATGAAAAGATTTTTTGCATTGCTGGAGATGTTGTTTTCGGAAACCCAAATGAATATGCAAACAACAAGTGCATCTCGACATAGTTATGTCGATTTCAGAAAAACAGAATGAATGTATTTTTGAAGATGTAGGTGTTCGTTAATGTTTGCTATATCAGCCGCCACGTCATCCCTTTGTTGAGGGGTCATTACATAAACGCCATCATTAGCATTTGTCGCCTAAATGATAAAACAATTAAATGAAAAATGTGATCAACTTAATAGGGAGTATAGGTCGAATAGCAAAATACTTTTCTATGCTACTATGTGCTGTCAAGACTGCTGTATGAAGAATTTGAAATAAATAGAAACAATTAATTGACTATTCATAATAGAGGACTGTCAGGATCAGTTTTAAGAGGTAGGTGGGTTTGTTTCAGCACCACCAGGTAAAACTACCAACGACAATTGATGCATTTGGGGTGAAAGTCCCGGAGCCATAGGCCAAAGTATATGATATTGCGAGTTGCCAGCATGATAGCTTTCGCCCTCATAAAGTCAAGGTTATTAGCACATTACTACAATTGTGAGAATCGATGACTTATTCTTCTGTTTGAACGAGGACTTCATTCATATGCCATCAGAGAAGACTTCAACGTCCTCTCTTTGCAAATCATCCCAAAGTGCTAATTGCTCCTCCCGCCCATAATTCTTATTCGGCGTAAAAAGATAGGAGGAGTGCTGGCTGCTGATGGACAATCCTCGAATAATTTATTCTTCGAATTCGAATTTCCCTAGAATTTATAATTTTTTATTGATCCAAAGAAGCCGAAAAATTAGTTACACACCTAATATAGAATTTCCACCGCATGTTTTTGGATATTGTACACGACACTGCATACTTTTGGGCTTTGCAAATGGAATAATAAATATGGTATACTGTAAGTCTTGCAGTAGCGCTTTATAACAACATTACCTTACACGAAATTATACAAAGGAATGTCTGCAGTTAATAGCTGTTCCTGCTTAAAATGCGTTTTATACGGAAAAAATAGTTAGACGATGAGTGGTCGGGGAATGAAAATTACTTTTGACTTAATAATTTTTGCTGTTGCCTGCTCTATATGCTAGCGATAGTGACGATAGGAAGTTCTTCTGTTGAGAAATTTTCAGTTTTGGTTAAAACATTGCGGTTCCGGCATGGTTTTGGGGGCTTAGTTTAGCTAATGATTTATTAAATGTGTTGACAAAATATGATGACAGCGAAATGTTTTTAATGTCAATGCCAGAAAATCAGTTTGCTATGTGCTGTTATTGTTGTTGTTACTGTTGTTATTGGATTGAAGTGACCACAAACATTACAAACTTAATACGTTTGGTTTGTACAACAAATCAATAGCTAATTAAGCAGATCAAGTATTGAAAGCATTACTGGCGACTGGAAATTTATAGCTCACAAAATGAAAAGCCGATAAATAAA
The DNA here is from genome assembly GCA_001077435.1 of Glossina morsitans morsitans. NCBI lineage: Eukaryota > Metazoa > Arthropoda > Insecta > Diptera > Glossinidae > Glossina > Glossina morsitans. Next base: position 44,545 of record CCAG010012737.1, read on the forward strand.
AAATCACTCAACCAAGAGTATTGCATTTTAAATACATTTTCGAAACGCAATCTCTCTCTCTGTCTACCCTCTCTCTCTATCTCGTTCTTTTTCATCCTCTCCCCAGAAAAGGCCATACATTTGCTGAACATTTAATTCGTATGCAAATTTTTTTGGTGGAATAACCATAAGGGAATTTTCATTATTCTACCATATACTAACTGGACTAAGCTGCATCATCATCGCTTTCATTATCTACATTGACGAGTTTGTGTGTGTGTGTGCAACTGATGCTTTATCCGTTTCCCTTCCTGTATTGTCTGCTTGCTTCCCTGCCTGCCTGCCTGCTTGCCTGCCTGACTATTCACAATTCATATATGTTTGTTGTAGATTTTCATTACAGCTACTGTTGTTGTTCCTATTGTTGCATTATCGTATCTAATCATTGTAGAGAGCCCCATAAACAAACAATATCCTTCATTAGTTTTTTTCCCAATGTTCACTCACTTCCATCATTCATACATGTGCACTTCTATACAAAAATACCAATACACGCATACACATAGATGTACAAACACTTACGCGTATATAGGTATTGGTGCTGTATTTGAATTTGTATTTATGCAAGCATGTAATAAATGTGTTTTAAATTTTTAATAAATGTGTTTGTGCATAAATGCCTTTTAAACGTGATTTGTCGACCATTAATGGGATTTGTTGTTGAAAATTTTGTGAACCCACTATTCTATTATCTATATATATATCTATATATATATATATCTATATGCTTTTGTACTCGTGTGTCTGTGTGTACGTATACGCTTGCATAAATGTGTCCGTGTGCTCTCTATTTAGCATTATAAAGCCCTAGGATTTTGTAGGGATTTTTAAGGAATTTTTACAATAATGAATAATTTATCTATAACAGTTTATTTCTTTCTTTTCCGCCCCTCGATAAATAAAATGATTAGAAGGAGGGGAGAAAATATTTTGAAAAAAGTGAAAATTTATCGCATATTAAGAGGGATCATTTAAATAGAGTTTTTGTTGCATATTTTAAGGATAAAAATGATAATATTAAGTAAGTTATTTTGGTTTCATTAAACTATTAAACGATTGCCAAACAGATACCCGGCTCAAACACTCAAATAAGTTTTAAGATTTCTATAGCTCATTTCTTATTTTCTAAGTATAAATTACAGAAAGTTGTTCCATGATCATGCTGCCAAATTGACGGTACCAACTTCTACGACGGCTTACAAAAATCGTCACTGCGACAATATCATCGACAATAAAGTTTTAATGCAATTAATTAATCTCTTAAATGTTTGAAGAGAAAACGAAACACGAAAGAAAGTTATAAAGGTCCAATGTCTTAATTGAACATATGAATTTGAAAGTTTATTATGTGTGGACCACATGTTCGTTAAAATTATATGTAATAAATTATATGTAATTTATTGATTTTGTTTACTTGTTACTTGTTTACTTTATAATTCAAAGGAAACTGCGGTTTTACAAAATCCTTAGATAATTGCATTTTCATACCTAAGGCGATAGGAGGATAAAAGTATATTTAATTTATCAAAAGATTTGCAACAAACCCTAACGCGAGCTTTTGATACGATATAGCTTGTGCTATTTGGAGCCAACCTTGGCATGTTCTTCCTTCGTATAAGCCTGCGGTAAACATTCCCCAGATTGCAAAATGAAGGTTAAGATAAAGTTTGATAGCAAAATTGAAAACTTTTGCTTGGTATTGAAAATAGGTCAAGTCGGTCAAAGGACGTGCCTAGCCCACACTATGGATTAAGTATTTTTTTTTTTAATTAATTATGCGATCAATCACTTAGAGGATGCGACTATTCGTTCAAAACTGTGAGAGTCGTAAAGAAGAGAGGAAAGAGAAAGATGTAGGGAAGCGACCGCAATCTAGTGGTTTTGTGCACAATCGGTAGGTGTTATGTTTTTGCCCTCTGAGCACTCGCTACGATCAAAGTGAGCTCTATTGCATCGAGATTTGAATCCGCAAACACCGACTTGGTAGGCGAGATATTATTACCTATTCGGTTACTCACGCTGACGAAAGCAATCGCACAACCGCACAATGCCTGTGTAAAAGTGGATGGGTGTTGTCAATATTATAGAATGTCGAAATTTTGTTTGTCCTTCCTTTTTTGCGATTTTTAACAAAAATTTTTTTAAGATCTGCCCAAAAATTGAACCTTATTATCGTACTTGTTTTTTATATTTTACTTTTGGTACAAAAGTATGGTAAGCTTATGCAAATAAATGCAACGCCCAGAAAGACATCAGATAGAACCACGTTTTTTCTATTATATTGATCGATTTGGATTCACCTCCTGAATCTGTCCGCTCATCCGTCCTGTTTTCTTATGTTCAAACTACAGGCCAAAATTTTTCAAATTTTTTGATGAAATTTAATACACTGCCATATTTTAGCCCAACGACGTCCATTATTGAAAATGGTTTGGATCGAACCATTATTTCGATCATTTCGCATATAACACACCATATTTTGAAAAGTGGTTATGTGAACAATTGCATTAAGCGAAATGGTTTATGGTAATTATGGTTTTTGCTTGGTTTTTGTTTAGTTCATTCTTTCAAGACGTTCATTGAACATGCTGCAAATAGACTGGGCATCTTTTTCTTTAACTGTCTGTGTCTGGGTCTATGTGCAAGCACTTTTTGATCTTTCTACTGCCTAGTATTTAGAGAGATTTTAAATAAATTTTGGCGCCATATTCACGGTTCAAAGGTTTCAAAGGTTTGTTTTCAATAAAAAAGGATCTATCATGTATATTCCTGAATATGTTGTAACTAGCTCCCTCACCGCTATATATAATACTTTTCCCGAGTCTACACTTAAGTAACTTTTGATCTTTATCTTTTGTTATATCTCTGCCTCTTTGTTACGTAAATTTCCAAAGATTTTTGGAAGATGTTGTCCTTTGCGCTTAAGACGATCTTTATGTTCATGGTGTGTTCACTGATTGAAATGTTACTCGCCGGTTACTTTTGTGTAATTATTCCGATTTTCAGATATTGATAAACTTGGATTGTAATGGATTTGATATCTTATACTAACCAAGAATTTATTGATGTTTAAAATGGAGGGACAAAATTAGCATATTTCGGAGTAATCGATAATGGATTAAGAATAATAATAACAAAAATGAAGAAAAAATCATAAATTTTAAATTAAGTCAAACAAATAAAAATGAAATAAACTTTTTCTTACTTGATTTTGATTTAAGGCATTTGCAAGTATATCGTCACTTACCTAAAACGAAAGAATAATAAAAAAAAATCAAATGAATAAATGAATTAAATGAAACAATGTAGAAATAAAAATAGAAAAAATTCAAAAAAAAAAAAAATTGTAAACATAGCATATCTTAGAAAGAAGGGAAAGAGCAAAGCAAGCTTTATATTACAAATAAATTTACTTTTCTCTTAAATAAATATTTATCAAAATAAAGAAGGATGCCTCTCTCGCTTTGTCTCGCTCTTTCCCGTACGATAGGATCACTCACAAACACAGAATAGAAATGATTTTTGAAGATTTTAAAATAAAGAATTTTATCTTTAACTATCTATTGAAAATGTTTTTATTTTCTTTTTTTAAAAAAATATTTTCTTTATTTTTCATCAAGAATTTGCTTTGCTTTGAATGAGGACAGCAATCTTGGATTGAAATCATTGTACTGAAAATGCCTTTCAAAACTCTTGATAGAAACGAAAGAATTCACGACGAATATAAAAGAATTGATAAAGAAATTCCTTTTAATAAAACGGGGGGGGGGGGGGGGACAGGTTGGTGGATAAACGTTGTCTTCTAAATAGTCACCTGTTGTAACTGCTAATTCAGTAAAAATTGAAAAAACCTAGCGCGTCCAATTTTCTAAAATTGTTGAGTACTTTTCGAAAACCCTTTCAAAAAGAAATTCTTTTTTGTGAATATATTCGCATGATTTCGTCCCCGAATCTTTGGACGGTAAATCGAAAGCGGAGTACTGGACCTTTCTTTTTGCAACAATTCGAACAAGGGCTAGTACCTCTTTTTTGTGGCTTGTGTTCTTTTCCATGACTGATTAGAAAAAGCATTCGTCTTCACGAGCATATTACTTGATTTTGGAACGAAAAAAGGATCTACTCTACCCACGCGCTCCTTCCTGCTAAGAAATGTGTAGTAATAACAATGGGGAGGGCACACTTTATTCGCTATATTTTATTGGAAGTGTTTCTCATATAATTTTGAACCTATCAATGATCCGATTTGTTTGATTAACTTCTCCCTGGTCCCAGTAAATATAATATAAAGAAATTAATTTCAAATCGTTCTTTGTTGTAACACAGGTCGCCCTGAAAATGCTACGTGAGAGATTATAATATATTTTTTCTCGAAGTCGTGTGATTTTTAGTCGAAATGTTTGCAAGCCAAAGGATCTATGCGTGCATGTTACTCCAAAGGCTATATAACACATTACTCAATAAGGTCATAGAATGAAATACAGATATAGAATGACGACGATTGACGAATTACGATTTTTAGATAATACCAATCTCAAAAGTTACAGTGATGATGTACATGGAGCTTTTATTTTGAGGTTGTTTTACTAAGCGCCGTCATATGAATTCGTCAACAGTAAGACTTACTATATATATACGTCATCCTATGTGTAATGTGTTATGTATTGCCAATCAGTGTAAACAGCATAATCGATTTTGTCCGTCTCGGTGACTATCTGCCGAAAGTTCATCTTCAAAAATAATTTAATAGACAATTGAATATTTTTCTTAATATTTTCCTCCTAAATATCTTGCTCCTCTCCGATGTTGCTATTAATTAGCAAAGTGAATCGATTAACTTCAGATTTTTTTTCAATCTCAATTTAATGCCTAACTAAAAGAGTTTTCAGTTTTTTTTTCTTTTATTACGTGAAAGAAATCCGATTTACAAACAATTCAAATAATCCCATAGAAAGTCATCAAAAAGTGGAGAATTTTGTAATTTTGTAAATTTTGATCAGCGATGCCCAATGTTTAAAAGTTGTACTAACATTTGCTATATCATAAGCCAAGCGGTCGCTCAATTTCACCCTGAAACCCTACGTAGTAACATATATGTATATATATATACGTGCACAGCTGTCAAGAAATTTATGGATTGAACCCAAAAAAACATGAAGAGTTATCGGACGGACGGACGAGCTCAAATCGATCCAGAAAATGATCTTGAATTCATTGGTTTAATAACAGATGAATACATCTTAACCGTTTCTGGGTTTTACATACATGCGCATAGGTGGTGGTGCTTGTAAAAATATACTATGCGTCAGAATTTCATATATTTAGGCAAGGAAAGGGCTTTTGGTCACTTTTGCTGTATATGATCGATATATCCGAGTGAATGAATCTTCTTGGTATATATTTCACTAAAATATTATCCACATGGTCGGCCTCAATGCTTTTCCTTTCAAAAAAATAGAAGAAGAAGAAGAAGAAGAAGAATAGAGAGTACCTCCCGTACAATGCTTTGCCTGACATAAAAAATTATCGTGATGATCGTCTTACAGATCTTAATTGAGTACAACCGATGACGAGACCGTTTGATGTTGTTGCTGATCAGTGCTCGAATTTTCCCTTCCCCATTATGTACTACTACACATATTTCCCAGGATCGTAAAAGCAACATTTAATAAATTTATTTATTTTATTTGAATTTTATATTGAGTTTTTTTCTTCAAGTTTTAAGAAAATATTTCATATTTAAAATTTTATCATAGCCAACTATATACAGCATAAGTTTATGCATGTTTGTCGTGGCGTTTTTCTTTTTTCTCCCGTTTTTTCTTGTCTATCTTTTCAGACTTCCGTTTAACGAAATACATGCTTGTTAACAAGCATTGAAAATTTTGGTATTTTTTCCCTAAAAAGAACGGTAGCAATAGTGTAAAGTGTATTCCTTGTTCTTTGTAAATGTTTACGCGTACACACACACAAACACACACACACACACACAGGAATACATGTAAACAATATAGCTAAGTAAATAGTAAAAACATAGAGGACTAGTGATAGAGAAAATGAAGAAAAAAATGAAAAACAAGGAAAATGGTAAAGGGAAACCGCTAAAACCGCATTGCAAATTAGTTTATGTTCTCAACAGAGTCTAACGTGTATGTAAAGCATGTTCTTCCCCTATATCAACAACAGCAATGTACACATATACACACGCACACAAAAAAAAATCTAAGGTGTGCATGTTTATACAAGACGACGTAAACATGTACACGTGATATATAAGAAAGACAGGGAGAGAGAGAGAGAAGGAAAGAGAGAGAAATAAGAAGAATATGTACTGTTTTGCTTTTTATTTTTTCAACTGCATACTTTTTAGAGCGAAAGAATAAAAAAAAAAAAAAATGAAAAAGAACAAGGAAAAGATGAAAAATAAAAACCAGAGAATTTTACAACATGTCGTTTTAGGTAAGTAGCAACAAACAACTCAAGATTCTTGAAGCTTATACAAAAAACAAGACACACCCATTTATGTTTTATTCATTTTGAGAATATGAAATAAACAAGAGGCAAACGTTTTAATATTCGTCTTCTTATCCTCTTGTTTCCATGTTTTCGCTCAAAAAAACTTGTACGTAAGTTCTTTTAACGCAACTAAGCGTAAGCAAGAGTGCCTAGTAAGTACTGAAAATAAGTTTTATTATTTTCTTCTATGGAGTTATTTTTATATAAAATAAATGTAATAAGAAGTAGGTCGCGCTTTTTGTTTTCTTTTTTTTTTTTTTTGTTATTATTATTTTTTAATTACAGATATTTTGTCTTTTCTTCTATTTATAAAAGTTTTAAGAAAGATTTGAATTAACTGGCAAAAATGTTTTTTTTTGAAAAAAATTCTCATAAGTAATGCTCTACTGCACCATATCTGGGACAAATAAAAAACAAAACAAAAAAAACAAAACAGTAAAGAAAGTCTTATCTACATTTTAAAACTTCATTCCCTTAAGTGCTGTTGTATAAATGCATATATGTATCTACATAGCAAGGATTAGAGAGGTAGATTAACTTAGTTATTTCGCTCGGTCTACGCATCATCAGATTGGTTGACTACTTTCTGAGCTTAATTATCTATATTAATTAGATTGTCTCTGCCAGCGGCTCTGCCTGTTGTTGGGAATTTGCCAGTGCTTTGATCATAATCATAGACACGAGGAGATAATAACCATGTAAACAATTCCCACATAATTATCACATTGCCAACAAAGTGGTGAAGTACGAGTTCCAGAAAAAAAATTTTTCGCTCAAAAATCTATCGAGTTTTACGTTTCGTCGGAAAGATTGGTCTTTTTGGGTGCTCGGAGACTTTGTGATAATTGCTCGTTTATTCGCGACTAGTTGTAATCGATTCATTGAAGGGCTTATAAACAGTATTCAAAATTTTAAATATGAATGCGCCTAAAACCCCCTAACCGGTGATATCGCATTTGTGATTTACGATGACGCATAGCGGTTGCTTATATTATACATTAGTATTAGCGGCCCCAGCAGCTCTGTAGTAGCTCTTTATTATTTTTAGTATCTAGTGAGGAGAATTCTTTCCTCCATCAAAGGCTTCACCGCGCAGGATTGCTTTATCGAAAAGTTCAACAATATTTCTGGTATTTTCCAAGTCAGACAAGAACTTCTAACGAATCTATGCTTGACTCAATTGAAACAACATCTGCGGATATTATCTCAAGTCTGAGTCTAAATTAGTTACCATAAACTAATAGTCATTACCCTAAGTCTAAAATTGGTTTGCAAAATTATATCTGATTTTCTCTTTATATCTGATTCCCTCCCTAGTGCACAGGATGATTGTTGCATGTGAGAGAGTACCCTACTTCGAACGATCATTTCCTTTTCGGGGTTATGTAGCGTAGTGAACTCTTTGTCGCATAAATGTACTTTAAATTAGTCGTGAACTTGCCAAATATATGAAAATGCTCCGTATTCTACAAATTCGTCTTAATATTTCCTTCAAAGTACGTAAAGTGAAGACGGGAGCTTTATCGGCCAAAAACGTTTGTATTAAATATCAGATCTTTCACGATTGTTGTTCAGAGATTTTCGTAGTTACCCCGAAAACGGAGAGATACTAAATAATGAGTGGTGAAGTAAACCTCACCTAATGAAGAGGCCAAGAGTTTTGGGAGACTCTCTAATTCAATCTCGCCCACTGGGACTGGGGAGGGCTGTTCACACAATACCTATAGAAGCGGTTGCCATTGCACACACATTGCATGAACTTAAAGTCACCTCTAATGCCACCCTTTAAAGAATCTTTGATGCAGCAGTTAGTTTTGTGTTTCAGTGTTTGTTGAAAATGCTTTTAATTGCATTTCTTAACTGCAGTAGGCATTTTTGTAAGAGAAGTCCTAGATTGCTGCTTCTAATAAAATTTAATGCTTTATAAGTTCATGTTCTTTTTCGTGAAGAAGGAAATGTGCAATCTGTACATACCGTATATAAAACATTATTCTCATAATCTCTTACACAAGTCTCTCTTATTGTTTTATATACTTTTTTCACAGTTATTATTATTATTTTTTTTTTTTGTCGGTTCATTTACTTTATGACTTTTTTTATATTATTTTCTTTTTTTTAAAGATACTTGCAATCGCCTTTTCTTTTCTTTATGCATCCATTATTCAGCAGAACGAATGCAATATATTTCGTTTCTTTACATTATACTGTTCTTTAGTTTTTTTTTAATTTTTTTATATTTTTCTTTCATTTGAATCCTTTCGCACAGTACTTTACATAGCGATTCATGCATATGTATTTATAGAGAAATTTATATGGATATGAAATGATGAGCAAAAAAAAAAAAAAAGGGATGAAAAGGAAGGAAGAAAAAGCGAAACATTTAAAGAAACAAGAGAAAAAACTGCCGACAGTATAAATCAACTCAGATCATGTTTGGGCTTCTTGGTAAAATGGGAAACGTAATATTTCCTTAACATTTACCATACTACCGTACCACCATACCACGCCATCTCACCTACCTACCGAACCGAGCATCATCAAGCAGACTGCTGTTAGTGATGATGATGATAATAATAACAATAATAAAACAATGCATAAAGATATGCTCCAACACAACACCACCACGAATGGATACGATTTCTATATATAAAAAAGGCAGTGTTTTGGGTTGGTTGGCGCGTTACGAAATGCTAAAAAAAAAAAAAATAAATAAAATAAAATTTATTTAAATTTTTTTTTTTGCTTTTACTCTTCCAAAGGAACGCCATGAAAAAATACTAATTTTGTCATTCTGTTTGTAGAATCCAAAGATAAGCATCAGAAACCCAATAAACGCAAAAGAAGAGCTTCTTAAAACGACTACTTTTTGTCTATCGTCAAGCTCAAGATTTTGCGGACCTAGCATCAAGAGATTTATATAAATTAAATGGTACTGTTTACGTGTGTATACATATGTAGGTATTCAGATATATGTATTTGAATATGCACCTTTATAGATGCACGTATACAGATGCGTATATATATAAATATGTAGATGTATAATATATATAAGTATGTATATTAGTAGATAAAATGCAAAGCTTTGCATTATACCCTTGTAGCGTGCTCGAGGATTATCATTCAGATCAGCACTGTAACCAAAAAATTTTCCTGGCATTCCAATGGGTAGTGTGCATTTTGCTGCCGGAGCAATCCTACTTTGGGCAACCTGAGCCCCGTGGACACCTTTTAACTTTTTCACTTATCGTTCAAGCAAGAACTTACACCAAGCTATACAGCTTTGGGTGATCTCACACAGTACGCATGTTACACTTGCTTTTGAACTATCCACACGTACCGGAAGGCCCATCCTTCACTATCCCTTGTCAAGGAAAATAATGCTTCCAAGGTTGTCGTCGCACAGCACACACACTCGGCTATGCCCCAGCCCACTTGATATCGCCAACCAAATAAGGAAAGAAATGCTTCTTTTCAATTTAGAAAAGAGAGCTCCTTCCGACTAAACTCCTTCCGCTTCTAAAGAGAGAAACCTGTTGCCAGGTTATAGATAGAAAGCCTTAAACCTTTCTTTGCCATTGACCGTGTGACTCTCAAAACGAGAGTACTGTGAACAGTTCATAGATGTTATGAGACCGACACGTTGAATATAACAACGAATCAAACCACCTGCCTCTTGATAGAATTTCTAGCGCCGACAAAGAAGAAGGACAGCCCTATTGTCGTATCGATTCCCGAAATCAAGGAGTACAAAGAAAAAAGCGGAAATATATTGAAAGGTGTTTGGATCAATCACTTACCCTTAAAGGGAAGGTTTTTAATTAACAAGAACTACATAAATGTTTTCATTGGTTATATTTACCTTAGGTGATGGGTGAGCATTAAAAATGCGCGTCCAAACGAGTCAAAATTTGTTTGCAGTCTACTCTTTCATCATCAGAGTGGTAAGAGGACAACAATGAAACTTTTTTTTAAGAATTTAATACCTGTGTCTGGCATGTGTATATATGTTTATGTAATCTGAAGATCTGTGTGTTCGTCTTCTTAGCCATTGGTAAAACAGAACAGACTATGCATATATATTAACAAGAAATGCGCACACATTTACAGAAAAATATAACAAAGGCAAATGAATTTTAATTCCTTGACTTGTGCAGACAGACAGATAGATACTCAACCAAAAAGCATCCCCGAAATGCAAATAATTTAAACACAAGGAAGTAATAATCAAAAATCGTTACACACGTGTGTATATGATTATGTGTGCATATATATATATTTGTGTGTGCGTGTGTGTATGCGTGTATATATGCATTTCTATATGAAAAGAAATCCTACAAAATAATTCCTTTGATAATTCCTTTAACATAATGTAACATAACGTTTGATTTCTTCTCAATAATTTAAGGTAGAAATTGCCAGAAGTCGGAGATGGTCTAAAGGAATTCAAAAATTCATTATCACCAAAAGCACTATACCATCAAAATTGCTTTTGCTCTCAGGAAGCTTTGCATCATCTCACATTTTCCTTTAAATTATTATTAGCTTCTTTTTATATATATGTCTACCTTACATGTTGCGGAGGGGCAATTTTTTCTTATTGTTTACGGTCTTGTCGCACTGATTATGGTTTATTTGACAATACACATTTTTTTTCTTGATGTTTGGTTTTGTTTGCTGTCTTTCATTTTATTTCTGAATGATGAATGACATGTGAGTTGATGAAAAATGACAAAATTAATAATGGCTTGAAATATGAGTTTTTTTTTTCTTTTTCTTTTTTATATTGTCTTTCGGGTTTTATCATCTTTTGTCGTATCATCTTTTGTTCTTCTTAGTCATTATGTGTGTACAAAAAAAAATCCTTTTTTTTTTTAAATTCTAGGCTATCTTCTAATTATATTTATTTATAGCTTCGTCTTTATCTTTTTTCATCTGTTGTCTAAATTCTTTTCTTGTTGTCCTTTTCTTCTCCTTTGTTGTTCTTTGTTTAAGCTGTTCTCTTTTTGAAAGTTTTCTATTACGGATATATGATACTTAAAAAATACATTTAATGAATTTCATAAGGAAAATGCCTAAAAGTATGTAAACATTTATATTTTCCGTTTATTCTCAAAAAGTCGGCATAACATTTCAATTAGAGTCATACAATGAATCTATTTACGGATAAGGTTTTGTATTACTTATAAAACAAATTGAAAAATCGATTGGATTGACAGTCCATAAGTGGTGCTTCGATTACAGCGGAAAGGAATTCTCTCAGCAACTTTAATATAACTAAGAATCATTTAATTGAATCACTCACGTTTCGATTAGATGGAAACAAAAGCAAATTAATTTCTTACATCCTCTCATGCGGAAGCATTTATATGTTACTTTTCTGAATAACGACGACTGAAAGAACACAAAAGTTTTCATTTTTTTTTTTTTTAGTGTAATATTTATTCTTTAGGCTTTTCTTTTTCATTTAATTTATCTGGACATACGATATCCAACCAATGTGTATGTAATGAATTTTATACAGAAGCTGACTGAAAGTATGCAAGCATTTACATTATTTACGTATTCCCCTAACAACTTAAAAGGCAACTGAACGAAGTTGTGACGATTTATTTCCATTCCTAGCCTCAAGTCGCATTATTATGAAATATTGTCATTATTCCCTATACAACTGGTGGTATAAAAAAGCATATACTAAGTTTGTGCACAACACCTAGGTAGACTTAAGATAGACCCAATGTATTATACCAATCGATTTACAATCTCTTTTTGAAATCAATATAAATTTGTCCATCCGGGTATCCGCCCGAATATTTGCCACCAACCTATAAGTCGCAATTTTCGAGATATTTTCATGAAATTTGAATATTGTGTTTTCGCGTTTTTTTTTCCTGCGCTTTTTATCTACCGCACAAAAGTTAGTTTACCTATAATCGATTTTTTTTATTCTACACCACTTATGGTACCAGGTATATTAAGTTACTGCGAATGTATGCAATGTGCAGAAGTGCTTACGACAGATCCATTTTTTATAATTGCGATCGATTCAGAATCGTAATCTGAATTGATCCAAGTCTGCCTGTTCGTCTGTGGTCTGTCCATTTAAATACAGATCGCAATTTTTGCGATATGCAAGGACGATCGGTGCACGTTTTCGGTCATTCCTCATTCCCTATTCTGAAAAGTCATTATACGGAAAAAATTGAAATTTTCAAAATATCTCGATAAAAATGGCCAAGTGATAGTATATTGGTATTCTAAACTTGTGCGAAGACTTCGGATCGGCTGAGGAAATTTTTGAATCCCACTGCAAGAAGATATAATTTTCAATGCTCCATGATGAAAGTTATATATGTTAATAGTAATTTAACATAAAAAAATTAGCTGTACCAAATTTTGGACTAGGCCTACTTTTTGGATCCTACGCTGACGAAAATTGATCTCCTGCAGAGCAGAAAGGTCCAAGTTTTAATACGTAGTGATAAAAATTGACCAATAGTAGTAATTTCATACAAAAATGAAAAATGTGGACCATGTACGCCTACGAGGATTAAACCACTACATTAGATACAAGGTATAATTTTAATGTTCTATAATAAAAATAGGAATTGTGTTAGATAATGTGATGTAAGGTATTTAACGGTCGACCTCGCCCCGACTATAATGTTCTTACTTGATTTACATTTACATTTATCGTTATGGACATAGGATACTTTATGTTATTTTATATATTATTCATTATATATCTGCAATTCAATTTTTTTTTTGAAACGTTGTTAAATCGTTTGTATATTTAATTTCATTTTTAAAACCTTGTAAAATATACTTTGCTGTACACTATGAGTGTTTATTAATGAAAGGTAACAATACAAAGCATATGGAAAAAAGAGGAAAGATTAATTAATTCCAAAAAGTCGGTGTGAGATTTCAATATATCAATAATTATAATGAAGATGTTTCATGGTTTACATTCGTACGTAGGAATGAGCCAAAGAACGGTGACTGCTGACATGGCAAGCAATACTACGGTATTGCTATCAGAGTGTTACAATTTAGCATAAGCTTTTGGAAATTTCTCTATTGCTTGAACTAAAACTCAAGCAAACATTTGATTTATATCGAAGTCAAAGAAAATAAATATTAAAGTCGATCATGTGGAAACACAACTTAACACGAGCTGTTAGTAAGAATAACGATTCAAAGTATATACCGCCTTGAGCGTTAAACGTTAACATGTGAATTATCCCCACATTGATATTTAACAACTATTGAGAAAGTTGCAATGCTTCTCTCAACGGCTTTGTCAGTTCGTTTTAATAAAAATGTTTTAAGGCTGAATACACTTCAAGAGTTTTTAAAATCGTACAATAATATTTATCTACATATCTGCCAGTGTTGGTTTGGAGGTTAAGATTTTCCAAGGAATTAATATCGAACGCGGTAAACGATATAACGCACATCGCAATGTATATTTATATTGCTTACTTTCTTTTTAAATTTCAAGCTTGAAGCAATAACCATAAAGAAAGGTTTAATATATTAATTTCTTTACTTTGTTTATAGAATTTCAAAGTAAGCCAAAAAGCAACGCGGTCCATTGCTCTGATCGCTAACGTATACAAAAAAGACCAACTGTCTTGTCATTTTCTGAAAATATCATCGCCTTATAATGGATGGGAGGTATAATTCCATATATGCTTGAGAATATATCCACATACCAAGACTCGCCCAGATTAGCTCAATAACTTGAAAGTACTTTATATAGACTAAATGAATTTCATCCTTAGATTGAAGGACACGAGGAACTGAAAAATATTTATGTGTTTACCACATTTATTTATTATGTCCTTCATCACTTGTGGTACGGATGTATGCAGAAGGAGTTGAGGTAGACTAACCTCATATCATAGATTTAGAATCTAAGCCTGTCCGTCTGTCCGTCATCTCTTCTTGTCTTGTCATTTATCGGCATATTTTGATGAAATTTGGCGCAGATATATCTTGAACCAAGAACAAACACGTGAAAACACGTCACTGTGTCAAATTTCATCAAAATATCTCGAAAATTGCAACCTTTGGCTTGAAAACAGACTGGCAGAAGAACGGAGAGGCTTATATCAACTCAGATTATGATTTTGAATGGATCGGTATAATAAAATGTGGGTCTATCTTAAGCTCTTCTGCGTGTTGCGTACGTCTGCACTAACTTAATATACCCAGTACCATAAGTTGTATAGAGTATCACAAGAATAAATATTAATGTAGTAAATTATTGATTGAATAACTGATGAATTTATCGTCTATTACTAGCTAGTACCTACAACTATAAATGTGGACATATGGACAGTTTATTCAAGATTCGTTTCAGAGGAAATTCCAAGAATTTTGAACTATTTAGCTCGTAATCCTATAGGAAAGTAGGAACATAAAAATAGCATAAAACATTGAATATTTAAAGCATTTACTTTGTCCATATGAAATGTCTCATATGAAATGTTAAAGCCTCTATTCCGTCCAACTGCTCCAAGGTATTTTTTATTTTTAGCTCTGTAAATTTTTGTTTAAATATTTCTTTGATCAAAAAAAAATTTTATTTTTTTTATTTTATTTATGTTATTGCTGGCAACACAGTATTGAAAAATAGTAAAAACAAAATAAAAAAAATAGGCGAAGAGAAAATATTTATTAAAATTAAAAAAGTGCTACTATGAACTCTTTAACTTTATAAAAATTATACTGCAGGGAAAATATACAATAAAAAAAAAGAAAATATATAAAATGTCACACAAATAAAATGAAATATTTTTGTGTGATAAACGTATTTACTTTAAAAGAATAAATGAAATTTATTACTTTGTAGAACAAGAAAAAAACAAAAAAAAAACCAAAAATATTTTAATTTAATAGAAAGGAAAAATTAAAAAAATGTTGAAAAGGGCAAAGAATTTTTTGTTGTTGTTTTTGCTTTTCTTTGTTATGCCATAAGAACGATATGAAGTGTAAGTGTGTGTGTGTGTGTGTGGGTGAGGAGAAAAGGGAAATTGTGTAATGTAAACAATATGTGTAACACAACAAATTATTGCTTTAGAGAAGCTACAATTATTTAAAATGTTTTCTTTTGTTTGCCTTTTTTCGAAAATTCTTATTTTTGAAACTTTCTTCTTCGTACTTTCTAAAATCTTGAACTTTATTTAACATGCCATCGTCATCCTACTGAATTTCTTTGCAGTTTCTTTGCTATTCAAACACGTAACACATTATGAAAACTTTTTTAATAACTGCAAGTTTATCAAATGCAAAACATTCTCTCAACATACACAGCAGCAGCATCATAGCATGTTCTTCCGTTAAATATTTTCCCAAGGCTTGTGTATGTTATGACATGTGCAAAGGTAAACTATGCGTTTACCCATTTTCTAACCTTTTCTAACATCTACCCAGGGCTACCCATCATCTCGTCATCTTTCTTTTCATTTCTTTGTTCTTTCTCTTTTCAGTTCTCCTTTTTGTTTTTTCATTTATCATGTAACTCCTTGACGATACTTGAACCGCTTTTTAAAAAAGAAAAAATAAATAAATTTTTGTTTTAAGTTTCCTGCCTCCATCCACAATATGTTTAGATTTCACTTGGCCTTTTCGTATAGCGAACAGTTTAGTGATAATGATGATTTGTTGTTGTTGTTGTGTAATGTTGTGTTGTTATAGTCGAGGCATGCCTACTACTATTAAATTGCTTTGTTGTTTGTTAAGCCCTTAAGCAGTGTTATTGCTCACTTTTACAACCGCCACCGCACACAACTATACAGAAAGTGGTTTGTTTTTGCATACATTTACGATGATAATCGTTGCCATACGCTTATGTTTTGGATACGAACATGGTTATTATTATGTTTATTTTCTGAAGGCTGGAAACTCTCATAGCTGTTGGCTGTTAACATTTTAAAATATGCAATAAAAAACGGAGAAACAAACGCTTCCTAGTACGTAAAATTCCTATAACGTAAAATTCTTCGCATTAGCCAAAAAGTTGCCCAAAATAACCGAAATTATACGAACAAGGAAAAGTGATTGACAAAGAAGACGTATTAGCTTTCAACTTTTTTTTTTTGCATTGGAAACAATCCGAATTAGTTTAACATCAAAATCAAGATAATATTGCATCTTCAGAAGAAAATGGTCGGTAGAGTAAAGTATTTTTGGCATTTGTTTTTTGAATTTTATAGAAAAAAATTCGAATAATAATATAATGAAAACGGAAGTAGGCAACACCCAAACGGGACAAGCAACAACACTGTAGTGGGCCATAGCCCACCATTAAATACCATACACCACCCCGAGGCTAACGACTTTTCAAAATGAAGCATTATATGGAAATAAATGGCCTAACCCAGGCCATTTTCAAAGGCGTTCGTCGTTCTTGGACCAAAACACGTCAGTGTATCAAATTCCATCAAAATAGCTCCAAACTTGCTGCCTGTAGTTTGAACGCAAGAAAAGACAGACGGACGGCCAAATTTAAATCTACTCTGAATCGATCGGTTTAATAAAAGGTGGGCATATCTCAAGTCCTTCTGCTGGTTGCAGGCATGCGAATAAATTTAACATATCCTTGTGCCACAATCGTTGTAGAGCATAAAAATATCCCTATAAAATGATTCGCCTGAGTAGCAGAACAGAATCGCGACTACCAAGTCAGTGTTCGTGGCTTCAAATCTTAGTGTGGGTGAGTGAGTTTACTTTGGTTGTAGCTATAGTGAGCGCTTAATTGATAGAGACATCGCTGTGGCCATCACCCATCTATCCATTTCTTTCTTTCTTTGTCTGCCTTAATTTCTTTCTGATCGTCAACGCGTTAAGCGAATAGAAGGCATCCTCTGAGTGTTTGGCCGTATAAAAAAAGAAAAAAAAGGGAAATAATATCAAAAGCGAGCAACACAGTATGGAAAAACGGGCTACACTTACATGATCCGAAGTCGAATTCTATCTCCGATTAGATATTAAAAATGAAAAATATTTAAATTTTAGTGAACACAACACAGCACTGTAGTCCTGCACTTGTTTCATGGTTAATTTTTATTGTATAGAAAATAAATTCCAGTAACGGAACTAATTTATTTACTTTCACACGTTGGTAACTCTGGTTGGTCATTGATTTGTTTTTTTTTTTTTCTTTTTATAGAATTTTTATTCTATGAAGATGAAAATCTTGAAAAGATACCTTTACCTTTAAAAGCAGGCAACAAGGTAAAGTAAGCTTTAATATATATACAGAATGTACATACTATACTCAGATGGACAAGGAAGGGGGGCCGGAAAGTGGCCAATACAGTAAAGCAGACCTATTATTTTTTATGGTTAATTATTGTTGTATAGGAGGGTAAATCAATATTCCGGTAGTGTGGACAATTTGTTTGCTTGGAGACATGTTGACCACCGAAATGAACAATTATTTTTTTTCTATTCATATAAAATAGTTGCAACTAACTTAATAAAATAAAAATATTTAAATTTAACGTTACTTTCTCATTTTCCTTCTTTTTTTTTTCTTCTTCCAACCCTTTTGTACTTTAGCCACTTGTCGGGGTTTTTGCGGTTTAAACAATGGATAATACAACGAGGATACTGTGTTGTATTTTTAATTTTTTTTTTTTTTGCTTCTTTTTTTCCTTTTTTTTTGGATTCGTTCAACTGTGACCGCAATGAACGTAAAAGGAAGTTGCATTTAATGGAATGCTTTCGGAAATCATCATCAATGTCGTTACAATGCAGCCAACATAAAAGTAGATAATATACAACCTCTACTAAAAGATTTATGTAAAAATGAATGAATGTGCTTTTATATGGAAAAAAAAAAGGAAAAAAAAGAACAAAGTTGAGACAAGAATGAAATGGAAACAAAAAAGTGGATTATCAGCAGTAATATATGTAATGGAAGGGACACAGTGTAGTAAAGGTAAGCTCGGTTGCATAACATAGCCACTGAAGAAAAAAAACAGAAAGTGATATATTTCTGTGTATGTGAACGTGTGTGTTTGGAATGGGAGCAAAGCGAAAAATTGCAAATAACAATAATCCACCAGAAATGTTGGCAACTTCCGCCGCCATCAACTCTTGCGACCTTCACTGGGTTGTTCTTTTTTTTTTTTGGTGTTTTGTATTCAACAGTAAATTTTCGAAGAGTGAACTACTAACTAGAGAAGGACCGTAATAGTTAGACCGGTGCTAGAGGGAAGCAACGAAATTCCCGGAAAGGCTTGAAATGTGGCATGGTGTGGAAAATGCGAACAAGTGAGATTTTCCTTTTCTAGATAAACAAATTTAACCAACCAACCGACTGCTTTTACACGCACACACACAAACATACACACACATACACACATGGGTAAAGTTTTAGTTCATAATTTTATATGTATTTGAGAGCAAACCTGCAGCCAGCAAAAAAGAAAAAAATTTCTTTTCTACTGGAATATAAAAATCATAACAAAAGTGTTAACGGAATCACGACAATGAATATAAAGAGAAAAATAAATGGTCATGCGAAAGTAGGAGAAAACAGGTTCATGTACACACACGCACACACACGCACACACACAAACGTGTGCTTTAAATTACATATTTATCGTTGCAACCTATCTACACGTATTATTTTTGCAAAAAGGAGCACATATATATATACATATATAAATATCTGTACACATACTACAAGTTTGATAGATTTTTTTTTTATGTATTAGAAAGTGAGTACGATTAAAGGTTAACGGAGAATGTGATTTGCGTTTCTTTTTCTAAACGGAACCATTTGCGGACGTGTACACACACACACACACATACATACATACACACACACACATGTACATATCTAAGTATGGCAATCAAAAGGTTAAATATTTAAATTTCCGGTAAACTTGATATTTTTAAATATGCACGTTTCCCATCTCTTTCTTCCTTTTTCGCACTATTCATTTCTTGCTCTTCTTCCACGTTCATACAAAGCAGGACATAACAAACAATATGATGGAAATATTTTATTCGTATGACACATGCACACCTACACCTAGACAAAATACAAATACATTTATACTTTCATAGCCATATTACAAATAGAGACGACAAACACATATACACCGAGAGATCAACTGAGCTGAGCGGTCCGTTTTCAACGTTTCAAGTGCTTCTCCATGATATATTTAGCAAAGTACATGAAATATTAATGTATTTTTGTGTAAATTCATTTGAGCATGAAATAGTTTTTGTGTTTTTTTTTTATGTTTTATGTTTTTTTTTGTTTTCATTTTTGTTTTTGTAATTTTTATTGTGTTTATTTTTCTCTAATAGAGAGCGGTATACATACACAACACTCCACACTTACACTCACTCATATGCAAAAGATAACGACCCCCGACCCGCAGAAATAGATTAAAACACAAATAAAAAAGAAATAACTCATAACACTCTTACTATATATATATATATATATATGGATAACATATGGATAAAATTTCCCTATTTTCTATATGTGGGCGATAGTCATGGTAATCGTAGTAAATCTTTCTTACTAACCGGACATCCGTCCGGCGGTGGTCTACAGAGTAAATGATTTGTATTGTTGTATTTCGTTGTGTTACGTTGTGTTTGTTACTCGTCGTGTAAAGCACACATAGTAAGTAGTATGAAGGCAGGAAATAACATTTTTAGATTATTTAAACATTTTGAAAAGGAACACAATAACAATTAAAACGGGAAACATATGAAATTAAATATTGCATCCCAAAAGTATGCAGTATAAACAAAAAAAAAAAAAAAGAAAGAAAAGTAATTATAAATGCAAATAGCAAGTGTCTCTTCTCACAGCAGCTACGCTAAGATACGAATATATTTTGTTTATCAATTTTTGCGAAATTTTTCGCACATTTCTTCTTCTTCCATTTCCTAAATTTCTGCTTCATTATGCCCAACACTGTAACGTGGATGCATAGTCGCTTTGTTGGTCTGCCCGCATAAAGGTCATAGGCATGGATTGATTGGATATCCACATTGAATGTGAAAGGTTGTCGAAAGCTCTCATCCTGAGATGCACACATACGTAACTGTCTTATTTGATATAAAAAACTTTTATTCAAATTTTTATTAAATTTCTTATACATCCTGTTTGGTATATTTTTTTTTGGTTTTTGTATAAAAACTTTTTTTTAGAATGTTTTTATGTTTTCTTATGCGTTACACCATTTGTGGTATGGGAATATACTAAATTTGTACGACGCCGAAAAGGACTTGAAATAGACTCATCTTTTGTTATATCGTGAAAGCAATTCTGAATCGATCTAAGCTTGTCGGTCCGTCTAGACGCCTCAAGCTACAGGCTGCAATTTCCGTGATATTGCGATAAATTTTGCTTTCGATCCAAGAAGGGACATTAAGGAAACTGGCTCGCATCGGTCCACTGCTTATAAAAAGCGTTATTTTGAAAAATTTCTGATATGAGTAACAAACAATGGCATGTTGCAGGCATGCTCCTGCTATCAAAAGAATTTCAATTTTTTTTTAATTTATTATTTTTAATTCATTTGAAACTTGCTTAAGTGATAATCTTTTAGTTCTGCTCAAAACTATTTCAAAAATTTGAAATGTTTTACTTGGGTTTCTCTATACACTTAAAAAGGTTTGATGGGAAAATGATTTCTGTGTTCACGCATGTTCACCCGTGGCGTATTGAGTACTTTGCAGTAGTAGTTTTTCTTTAAGCATTCAATATCGGTTACATTTAGGTTAGCACATCAGCTAGTCGTGCGTAATTTTGTTTATATACAAAGCTAGCTGGGCGAAGTCAATTTTCACATGTAGTGCAAAAACGAACATTAAGGAAGAGTAAGCAGCTGGTGTTCACAAAGAAGTGTTGATTGCATAACAACAAAGCACACAAAGTGTGAAATTTTCTGCTCCAGAGATTTTTCACATAAGGTCGACCGACATTCTGACCGACAAACAAACTACGTAGTTTATCATAACCTAATCAAAGCGTTTACAAAAAAAAACAAAAAACGATCGTCAAGCCATTTTCTGATAGACTTCGCAACAATTGAAAATCACTTACTAATTCATGCAAAGCTGATAATAGTTCTGCGTTTATTTATTGCTTCCTGGAAGTTTGCCCTCAGCGCTGTAGCGAGATTTAAGATGAACAAAAACTTAGCTCAAAAAGTTCGGTTTTTCTAATAATTGCTGTTTTTCCCCGCTCTCTACATATACTGCAAAATGTTTTAAGTGACATGCAAGCAAAATTTTGTAAAAGAAAGAAAGTGAGAAAGAGGGTAATAGCATCTTGTTAGGTTAGATCCACTCTTTTCTTTGCTTTAGGCTTGCCAATTAGTCACACACACACAGGTTGGGATTTGACTCTTAACAATCATCATCAATTATCAATCAACTAACAATAACAAATGTTGTTGGCGGCATTGGGTCTGTCGGGCTCGATTTTGAAAGCGTGTGAAAGCGTAGAGAATTTTCTCTCACTGTTTTGGTTTATCGGGATCTTTTTACCAGAAATTCAGCCAAACCCTCTATCTTGCTTAACTTAGCTTTGTATGACTTCTTTCGTTTTACGCAAAACTAAACAAAACTTGCCTCAAGCAGAGATAAAGCAGAGTCGAAAAAACAAGCCCACTCCACTATGTTTTCTCTTTTTTATTATCAACATGACCAGGGAGATGGGCTGTATTACATTTATATGGCAATTGTTAGAGCAGCGAGGAAGAGAAGAGAGAAAGAGAACGAGAACGGGATAGGGAGAGACAGCCTGGCGGATACGTATCCAATTAGTAAGCTTTATGCCTCTACTGGAAAAGTGCTCATCATAGTTGTGTCCGAGTAGGATCAAACCACATTAAGACTTTAAGATCTACAGACTTAGAGAGCGCGATTCTTATGTATTTAGCTACATGGCAGACGGAAGTTGTTCTCTTGAAATTTAAGCCAAAAGTAGGTGCTACCTGGCATAAGAAGAAAACAACACACCACTTCATAGGATAAACTCGCGGGAATTGCATGGAAGGGCTTCCTGGCTTTTTGTTTGCCCTTGTGTATTCAATTCACACATCCAAGCATACACACAATTAAATATCCCACGTTCAATCAGTTCAACTCAGGTGTGACACAATTTTCTTGCGCGAATAAAACGAACAGCGGTGAGTATGACACGAACATTACAGATGTTCCTAAATGTGCTTTGCTCAACACTTGCCTTGAAAAGCAAATAAGTTTATGGCGGAGATATAAACTGACATTGTCAGACAGAGTGACTATGGGAATATAGCTCGTGATGTGGGAGCTAATTTTACTGGCTTTGTTAATATACAAAAGCTGCAAAACTTTTCTAAACGGAAGTATAAGGTAGACACTAAATATTTGTTATACAATTTATGCTGGGAAGGACGGACATTTTTTTCAGCAAAGGAGCGCAAACGTTAGTTGACTCGGCATATTCGGGGAAGCTAAGAGAATTGATTTACGTCGACTTGCGGTTTAAAACTTCATGTCTGCTGCAGCATTGACAGAAAAGTAGACTAAGGGGTACACATATTCTGGCATTGTAATCTGCCCCTAGCCACGAAAGACAACAATGTATGTTCTTGCTACAATTACTCTAGCTTTGTAGCAATTTTGATATAAAGTTTGTCATATGACAAAATTGTTAAATCCCGCACAGAAAAACTTGCCTCATAACTTGTGATATTGCTCGGAATAGAGCTATACATAAAAATGCCCACAAGTATATTTTATAATAAAAAATGCTAAATCTTCTCCTTAGAGTTCTGCATATACTATATTTCTAGTAATATAAAGATCTTGCAGCTGCGTCGTCTATTGTTCGAATAAACATCGTCAAAATCGATACAAAACACTGAAGCTTGAAATGTGGGCGTAGGTCAATTTAAACAATTTGCGTGATTTTGTGACAATTGTGCGTACACTGAGAACAAGTTGTAACTGTAACGGTATAATCATTAACTAGAACTATTTAAAGCCTAAGTTAAAAAAGGGTGGCAACTCAAGCCTACAAAGCTGTGATTTACGCAGCAGAATATTTACTTGTCCTCTCGCTGTCTCATATCGATTTAGAAAAATATTTTGCAATCTCAATGTATTACTTAATGTAGAAGAAAGTCGGGAAGCATTAAAAATTCGTGACTTTATTAGTTTATCATAAAACTTACTAATCAATTAGATATGTTTTTTTTAATTATTTTTTTTTTTATATTTTTTTTTATCCTTCTGAGTGGCCGAGTAGGCAAAGAGTCTCGACTAGCAAATCAATAGTCGTGGGTTCACATCTGGGTAGAGTTTTTAATAAAACCGAAAGCCGAAAGATACTAGTGCTTTAGACTTTACTCTTAGAATTTTTTCTCTAGCTAAATTTATGATAATAATAATAATAAATTTTTTATTTTAATTTTTTAATTATTTTATGAAAACTTTCCTTGTTAAATTGCTAATATTTTTTTTTTTTTAATACGACCAATCATTCAAGGGACGTTGCCTTGACGGTTACTACGGTGAGGGACGGAAGGAAGGAAGGAAGGAGGGAAAGACAAAAAGATAACGACCGCATTTCAGTGGTTGAATATTCACTATAGCTACAATTTGTTATAAACACGCGGATAACGACATGGTATTCCCCACTCTTATCTAACATGCTTAACTCAAACTGTCATTACGCAATAAGTAAACGTAGATGCAGAAATTCTTTGCCTACCTGTCGATGTCATATTTAAAATAAGCTATTGCCTATTTTTAGAGGAAATGGTTTAATTTTTTTTTCATTTGGAAAGTATTTAATATTTATAAAGCGTTCTGAAAAGCTGGCCAAAAAGATCGATTATTATGCGAAAAAAATTAGAAGGAGAGTAATCCTGATGAAAAAATCTAATGGTTATCCCCTTTTATTTGTTGTTATTCTATAAAATTTTGTATAAAGTTAATGCTATCTGCATAAATTTTTTTTTCTCGAATGCACATTGGATATGCATATCTAGAAAAAACCCGTACCATTGAAAAAAACAGGAAGAAACTAAAACAGATATGAGAATGGAATAAATCTGTTAATACGTTATGACAAATTTTATAAAGAAAATAAATGATAAATTTATAGAGAGAAAACTAAATATTATGGAGAAAAATTAAAAAAAAAAAAATGTATATTTAAAAAAGAATATGATCAAAATTCATTTCAACATGAATATGAATGCAAATGACAGCTAACATGACATATGGCAAAATGTTTTTTGAAAAAGTCCGACAAAACATACGCACGTTACGTTTTCTGTTGTTTCTGTTTTCTTACTTTTTATTTTTTCTTTAAAATAATATAAAATAAAAGCTATATATGACCGTTCAGCAGTGTCTGTCTGGCTAATTTAAATATAAACACAAAGAACAGTAAACAAAATAAAAATAAATAAATAATTCAAAATGTTAAAAAAAAAAAAAATAAAAAAAATAGAAAAAACTTGATAAAAAAACAAACGGTACAAACAAAAACAAAAAATGCAATATATTGTGAAAGGTAATATATATATATATATGTGTAGTGAGTGACCGCTGCAAGGGCTTGCATAATTATAACATTAATGATAATTATGCATAATAGTTGTTTATGGTGAGTTTTACTGTACCGTAATGTAACGAAATGTAGTGCCCTTCAATTACAAAATCACAACGCAAGGATATTGGCGTTTGCAGTATACTTTTCGGGTTGAATAGGTAAACGCTTGAATGTTATTTTGGAGACGAGAATTTTCATAAAATCATACCGCATGGTAATGATGCTCAACGCTAAACCGCCATATGAAATGCTTTGAACCGAAATTTGTAATGAGCTTTCATAACAATAACAACAAAAACAACAACAACAATAATAACAATAATAACAAAGAACATTTAAACATTAAATTTAAACACATACAAATAAAACTAAAATATATAGACAAACAGATACGCAGATACAAGTCTACAAATATATGTATATACACATATATATATACACATATATATATATATATATATATATATATATGTATATATATATAGTAGACGTATGGTAAAAGTGGGTTTAAAACGTTTTGTGCAACAGACAGCGTAGATAACAAGAGCAACCAGAACTATTATAACCGTAGAGACACGCATGCATACACACAGACCAAATAGAAGCACAGTTGTTGTATAAGTCAAAAGGCAGCCATGATTATGGTTAAAAATCAAAAAGCAAAGCTTATGCACGATATTTCAGTTAATGATTTTAAGCAAACCATTTTGTTAACAGACCAGAGAAACCGAACTGAAACAATCAAAGCACAGCAATGCCAGCAGCACCAGCAGCAGCCGCAGCAGCAGCAGCAGCAACAACATTAGTAACGACAGCATTCAAAAAACCACAATATGCTGTTGATGATGTTACTCTCAATGTTCAGCTCAGTATGTAATATAATCCCCATACAATTGAACATATATAGAGAGAAGCAACATATGTTACTTATGCACACATACAAAAACATATCTATATGCACATACATATATATCCTTGAACCGCACAGGCTGTTTTCCAACTTTAAACATCCATACATTGCCCATAAACTGTTTGCCTATTGTAACAACAACTGTTCAACTTAACCGAAACCGCAATTGTTCTAGAGAATTTACTTTTTCACTCACGGGTTGTGCTACTACTTCTTCCCTACCAGAGCTTGCCAAATATGTTCTCTGACCGTGAGTGTTTTTTTTGTTTTTGTTTTTTTTTTTGTGGGTGATGGAAGGGGCAATAATTTGCGTGCCTATACTATGTTTGTAGCTACTTAAAAAGTACTATTTCATTTTGAAATACACATCACAGCAAGTATACGCGCACACACACACACACACGCACATCAGTATATCTTACACTGAAATCGTATATTTGATGCATTTCATGTACGGAAAAGATTTAGGCAACCGAGCGAGTAAGTTACCACTGTGCACCCTTGGGAATGAATTGTACTTGTGCTGCTTTTAATAGTTTCCGGTTTTTAACGGAAATACTGTAATGCATAATCTATGCGGGTTAAATGAACATATATATATAATCTTTCGAAACGGTGCAGCGTATACACAGGAAGTGTAAAAATTATGAGTTTCAAGTCTGTGCGACTGACTTCTAATAACAATTCCAAATTATTACTTTCGTCTAAATAACGGATCTAATGTCTAAAATTTAAAGGAGAAACTATTGAAATATTTTTGTCAATAAAAATTGAAATTTTTTTCACGTTCACCTAAAAGTAAGCAATCAACGCTTATACCTGACATAATGCCAAAAAATAGGCATAAAATTTCTTCTTCTTTTTTTATACAGCTAATGTTACAAAAATAAAAATATCTTCTATAAAATCAATTTGTTTTCCAATCTCCACAATTTGGGCGGCTTTCTTACCTACGCCTTACTAACTCAAATTTTTGTTTAATTTCTTTAAAGTAAAAGCATTAAAGAAATTTTTCCGTAACACTGTTCAGTCTTGAAGATTGAAGCGATTTTTACGGAGTTTAAGTTGTGGTAAAGCATTTGTATGCTATATCTACAAAGAGATGAAAGGATGATAAATATTTGTGGTTCTAAATATTTCGTAGCTAAGAATAGAAGTAAAAAAAAAAAAAATAATTAAAAAAATAGCTTCTGGTTGCATCGGCTTTGCTGTAGTGTTGTGTGCAAGATTTTCGCTTTTATTTATTGTCAAGACTCTTTGATTATAGACTTCAGTTCAGACGGTAGACACGAATAATTGACATACCGGAGACTTCCTGCAATATGTGTTCGCCTAAGACAAGTTCATATAACACGGTTGAGTGATTGCAACCGTGTACGAATAACACACTAAAAGTGGCTCGTATAACGGGGTTAAAAAGGCTAAGGCTAGAATGTTTCAATTTTATTACGTTTTAGCTCCTGTAAGTAATACAAAGACCGACCACGGCAGAAAGGGTAGAAAGTAATAATGATAATGACAAGGTAGAGATAGAATAATACTAAGGATAAGTTTTTATATATTTCTTGCTATTCAATGATCACAAAAATTGTCTTTGCATAGTTTAAGTGACTCGTACAAAATGGTTCGGTTTAAGATGGAACGAATCTATTGTCTTACTGCGGGCTCTAGCCTACATTTGTCATAGTTCATACAATGAATGTTTACTTATATACCCTATAAGTGCCCACTTATCGCTGTTGTACAATCGTGCAACTGCAGAATTTTGTAAGGCCTAGGACGATTATTGGGCTGACACATCAGTGATATTACTAGCAGCTCGAAAATGTAGATATTGGTAATAGAATGCCGTCTCATTAAGGTGACTATAAAACATAAATTTGACATCGATCTGTTAAATGATGGAGAACTGATGAAAAATAGACTCCCGTGTCCTCTAGGCAGCTGTAGCACAAAGTTTAAATGGCTGATTAAGGTCGATGTGCCTTGAGTCGATGTATTTTGAGTTAATTGGAACATTTCGAATATCGTCGTGTAGTGAATATTGAATATTTTTTTTTTGTTTTTTATTTTAAAAAAACTTTAACAAGTGGATGCGAAAGTTTTCAAGAGCAATTCTTGCGATTTTCATAGAAATGCATTCCAATTGCGGGGAACAAAAATACATTTATTTTTAATATTTTACGAGAGCTAATAAATAGCGTTCTATACATATGTACACTTAGGCAAACACGTAAACACTATGTATTGTTGTATGTGTGTGTATGTAAGTTAATGTGTCTTTATATCTGTGTATATAAACGTTTGTTGAACTTGTATGCGTTTGGTTCAAATTTAAGCTTCGCAACAGAGCAGCATATAACTGCAGGCAAGAAAACTTTCAAATTAAACATAAAACATGAGCAAAACTTAAGTGAACTAAAAAAAAAAAACAAGAAAAAGAAAAAAAAGGCAGAAGAAAAACACGTACATGAAAAGATTGACGTTTTATAATGAAATGACTTGATTTGTGTTGCAGCAAGAAGTCAGTAAACTTTGCTACAAAACAACTGTTGCTGTTCTGAGAGTTGTGTTTTAGAAGTAAACTAAGTCAATTTAAAAAGCTACGAGCAACTCTGTTTGTTAGCCACGCTTCAAAAAATTCTTTTTAAATTATAACCTTTTTTTTTTGTATGAAATAAAATGAAAAGAAAAAAAAACGAAATTGTGAGGGTCCACCTTGATCAAAAAGGTCTATTGTACTCGCTTATACTCCCACCTAGAATTCTTAGGTATATGAGATGGCCTTATATTTCAGGGGATACCTGGGATAGCTGGGATTTAGCTCCTGTGGGAGACGTGCGTTGTGCTCCTTCGTAGTTCCAGTAACCTGTCTACTATGTCGGAGGTTTTAATAAATCTTTTTGTTTACCCTTGCCCCGTCCTACGCTTCTAGTGGCTTATTGATTTTTTTTTTTTGCGATCAATATTTCAATGGAAACTTTCTCTTCATGAGCTTCATAAAAAGCCGATCGATAACAAATGCTTTGCCCTCCATATCATTAAAGAAGTCAAGCCGCGAAGCATTTTAACGAGTCAGTAGCATTTCAGCGAAAACTTGGTCTCGATTGCACTGTTAGTCGTTGTGTTTGGAGAAGTCATGCAATTATTTCTCACGAGTTTTCAGAGTGCAAGGTGTGGTAGAGTTTTGTTTCTTTACTCATAGACAAAAAAACGAAGATTGGTCTCGTCGTCTGTTAGAATACTTTTTTTCAAAAAGTAACGGTGTCTTTATGTATTTCCAGCACACAATCACTGAACATGACTGAAAGGCCTTGAAATTTTATTCTGCAAATGTCATCACGACAACAGTTGTATGTTGACAGCTCAAAAATTGGGTGAAATTCTAAACGGCACTTCTAATTTAAAGCCCCTATGATAATATATTATATGCACATATGCATTGTGTATTTTCATGCGACTTTGCAAGACTCCACGGACAACTGTACAAACTGAAAAACACTCTTCCTTATTTTGTAATGTTATTATTATTTTGATTGACCTATATTTTATTTTATTTGGAAGATTCGCCATGAATGCTTCTAAAGGAGTGACCAGATTTTCGCTGGTGTTTTACCCTGACTGCTCGGCTTCAGAACCGCCAAGTCCATAAAAAATTTAGATTTTTTATATAAAATATTGGGCTGAAATTTACTTGATTTTTTAACTTGGTGTAAAGATTTTAATAAAGCATAACTTAAGGCGCAAATTAAAACTGCATACCTTAAGGATGTAGCTAAATTGTACACGACACGAAAGACGTTAAGAGAAAAGTTTTAGATTAAATATGTGCCTGTTGACAAAGTTAAGGGATAGGCAGAGTTCAACAAACACTATTTAAGATTACCTCGGATTCGTCTCTTTATATTACCGTTTGATTCAGTTCAGTCTGTACAGTTACTACCCACAAGTGCTGCCTAATCGAATAATAACATGACTTATGTCACTATATGTGACATAAACGACACGATATACGATCAAATCAAGTTGAATGAATAGATTTCGTGTAGAAAGAAGTCATGTGAATACAATATAATTTTTGATATTTTTTTTTTCTCGGTTGCACTATGAAAGATGAACCGTTAACTTGAAAATATTCTATTTCGTTTCTTTCAGTGTAATATAAGAGAATAAATTTTGAGGCTTTTTTTTCTTTTTTTTGTTTTTTTTCAACAAGCACTTGTAGGCAACTCAATGTCTTTTTGAATTAATATTCACATTTAAGTCGAAACAAAAAACGAACAACTGCTTAAAAAAAAAGTTGCTTGCAACGGTAAATGAGAAAAAAACAAAAATGAAAAGAAGGAAAGTCTAGAACACATAAGAGTAGCAAAGACATCTCTAGGGTCATACAAAACAAATTCCATACTCATATGAAAACAAGCTACTCGTCATCGTCAGCAGTAACATTTTATGATGAACTCTTGTCGAACGGCGAAAAACGTGGACTGCCTCTGACTGCTAAGAGAACAGGTTGAACGTGAGGGCGAAAAAATTTTTCTTTTCCCTCATTCTTTTCTTTTACCATTTCGTATGGTATCATATTTGTCAGTGTAGTAGGAAATGTCAAAAATTTTAACCGAGTAAATATTTAAATGTCAGTTTAACTTAATACAAATAAACTCAGTAAAATAAATACGAATAACAAACATACACATAGCATGAAATATTCTATGACGAATGTCTGTCATATGAAATAATGATGCTGCAGATGATGCGGTTTTTTGCTTTTCTTTTTCTTTTTTTTTTTTTGTCTGGGTATGTTATGTCACAACCCGGCTGTTTGCTAACGAAAGACTAATTTTAAAGCTACTTAAGAGTGAATTTACTTAAGAGTACTCGCAAACACAGACACCGTTATATAATGCAATAGCTGCTTGTTTAACAAACGTTCCGACATGAGTTTAAGTGGCATTTAAATACACTTTACCATGACAGTTGAATACATTACACAAAAGATTACATGATACGAAAAGGTAAATGAATGGATGGTTGGATGGATGGATGGATGGATGGATGGATGATTAGAAAAATTCAACTTTTACAATTATAAAAAACACCCCCTTACAAAAAGCAAATATATCTTGCTTTGCTTTCCTATAAGGAGGATGGATGGCTAAGCAATGGTACTCATAACTCCATGAGACCACCACCACCACCACCGCTACCACACCATTACATTTGACATTTATAAGTGACATGTTATTTGCTTATAAACTTTACGTCTGGCAATGATACATTTTGTAAATTTCCAAACATTAAAGATATGATTACAAAATATTATGTTTATCGTCGAACGGGAAGAGGAAAGACTTCAATTCGACCCAAGGACACTGACAGACAGGCGCCCAGACAACGAGACGCATAGACGAATTGTAAATTCCTTATTTGCTTATTACGTTTTCCCAATTCCTTGAGGTGACATCCTATACCTGTGCATCAATGGTACGGAGGCAAACATTAGAAGTAATTTTACCTTTTTAATAAAACCGTACCCAATGGAAATGAGTTTGCTTTACTGAAATTTTGCCAAAAAGAAGGCAAAAAAAAAAAAATAAATATAAATAAATAAGAAATTGTAATTTATTTCAGGAAAGAAAGAGAGTCTTGCATGGGAAATGGAATTTATTTATAATAAAACTAGATTTGCGTTGATTGATTACACGTCTTTCTTGGGGGGGGAGATTTTTCATCTATTTTTTTCAGACGAAAAAATTAGGCAACACGCTTTGAATAACAACGAATGCCGAAATGTAGGCTATAGATTTTCCCATAAATTTTTGTAATTCTAAACAATTTAGTAAGTGAAGCATTTCGGAAGCAGAAGACAAGGTTTAAGAAGAAGGTTTAACTTTTCATTTCATTTTATTTTTAATTTTTTCCTTGCTATTCACTTCTAGCAGCTTTTTGTTAAGATAGAATATCACATGACACAACATTTTCCTTTTAAATCTTTTTGCAGCACACAAGTCAATACAATATTTAAAACTCAAATTCATCTCAACATGCATATATAAAAAAGTTTATGTAGAACATATTCCCTTTGAAAGGGTTATTCGTACCTAGAATTATGCATAACAATATTGTTGAATTAGCATAAACTAATTTCAAAATTGATGCGAGTAGAATGCATACCAATATGTTTATAGATGCACGGTGTCTATCGACTATTATTTTTTTCATATTCTAAGCACAAACATTCCACAACCAATTATGTTCAAATAACAAGTATGTTATGTTATTTTTAATTTTAAGCCACATGACGACATACTGTGATAATATTTCATGCTTTAAATAAAAAAGAAGTAGAATTTCAAAAATCTCCAGCATGCTATGCTTGCTTAACAAACTAAAATAAAGATATAAATTTTATCTATTCCGTCCGTCGGTCCATTTGACCTTCCCTCCAGACGTTTTCCTTCCATCGATTGTTAATCCGAATTGATAAATTTCCCATACGTATTCTTAATAGCGTAACTAAGTATGGAAAATTAAACATGACCCTTAAGAGAGAAAGGATTGCGACTTAAATATTAATCTCTCAGCTTGGTGTAAAACGCTCTGCTCTTTATTCGGCTTAGGTCCAACAGTGACCAAACGTCATTTGTAATGTTTTTAATTTTAAGGTAATAAATATCAAAAATTTATCCCAAGATTTTTCAAAGGCCTTTTTTTCATAGTCTTGTTTATTATAAAAAATGCAATTTACATGCAAATAATTAATTTTAATAAATATGTAAATTTACTTTATTTGAAAACTTTTTGATTAACCAATATTTGTTTTTAACAAACAACTCTGGAATACTAATAAGGTGCCTTTAACAAAGTCAGGAATGTAATGAATTTGACTAGATTGAGAAAATGGAAGCGAGGAACAAGTCATGGGATCATTTCTTTTTCTCCTCTACCCTTGAAATTATCAAAAATTGGAAAATGCATGCAATTTACACATAAGCGCGAAAAGCTTATAGAAGTTACCAGAAATAGTTGCAGAATAATTGCAGTTAAATTCCAAAACTACAAGAATGTTTAAAAACATCTAATATTTAATCAGCAAATAAATTACAAGTGAAATTGTATTTATAATAGGTTGGCGGGAAAGTTTCAAGCGCTTTTACTTGTCAGGTTAAGGCCATCAGGTAGAATGCTTTATGAGGTCTTATCATTTATCGTCCCTCTCGTGATATATGAGAGAACTACTTTCAATACCCTCTATCAGTTAGTTGCGAAGTGCAGAGTGGATGAAACGAAGTGAATGATAAAGCTTTTATAACATTCCCTCTTCAGAAGGCAAGCAACCCCATGGGTTTCTTGTGACACGTTGAGAAATAAAGCTCTCGGCTCTCCCCACTATGCTTTGCCAAATTTCGTTCCAGAAACTTCGGTCTCAAAGAAAACCGTCCATTCAATATTCTGCAGTCCATGTTGGATAGTAATTTACATCTAAGCATCATATGCTATTCGAAAGGAGCTCGGCATCCATTACGTGAATGCTAACAGACACATTAAACATCTTCAAATTCAGAACTTTCCCGCTTACCTAACATATATGTATAACCATGTACAGATTTATTATATTATTGTAAACATATTTGTAAATATTTCTAAGGGGAAAAGTGTATGTAATTAACGACAGAGCAAATTCAAAACCACATAATTTTTTTCAATTTTTATTTTTTTTGTATTTTTTGTTGATATTATGAATAATTAATTTTGATTTAGAAACTGAGGTCAGCAGTGGGTCAATCTATATGCAATGTAATATATGGTGTTGTCTATTTTGAGGGCTGAATAAATATTTAAAAATTATTGTATACTTTCGAGCACATTGCCTTTATTATTATTATTATTGTTATTATTGTTATTAGTGTTATTATTGTTATTGCGGTGCTTGCATTATTGATTTCCCACAATTTTTGGAAAAATTCAATTTCAATAATTGCATTAGGAAATAAAATATGCTTTAGAAAATTATATTATTATTAAATGAAAAACATTCAAAATAAATTTCTACATAACGTGAACTATTTTATAAAATGTACATTATTATTGCTTTGCCTTAGGCATCTGATAATAAATGTATAATTAAGGTAAACGATTTTTGTTATTTTTTTTTTTTTTGTGTTTCACACAAATTTAAATAGATTTTTTGAAAGAATACCACACCACTGCAGTATAAGAGAACTTAATAAATTTTTTAAAGAATAATCAATGCCAAGTAGAATTATTCTAAATTTAATAAAATAAAAAATAAAAATAAAAGAAAAGAAAAAAAAAGCAGAACAATCGTGTTTAATATAACATTAATTTCACTGAATAATCTATAGATTATAAAATGCCATTTGCATGTTTTTCATCATCGTGTTAAATGTTGAAACATGAATTATTATTGTTACTAGATTCAATTCAACAAACGTAATAAATATGATTTAAATAGAGGCAATGAAAAAATATATTTAGCAAAAGATTTTAATTTATGATTTTTAATGCAAGTGGTCTTCAACACTTCTCATGCTTCAAAAATACACAAAAATATTGTTATTATAGTTTTTTCGCTTGGGGGGAGGGGCGGGGGAAGGTACTTCCCGCAAATATAAAGAATATTTACAAAAATAAGAGAACGTAGCAATAATTTAATTCAAATATAAGGATTATATATATATATATATGTATGTGTTTTTTTTTTTTTAAATACCACAAAAATTATGAGCTATAATAATTTCATTTGACATAAGCAAAAAAAAAAAAATAAAAAATAAAAAAAAATAAAATAAAATTTCTATAAACATCGATTAAAGGGAGTAGTATTAAGTCTATCGTCTCTTAGGCAAAACAAGCAACGAATTCGAAATCGATACGCGTTTGCTTCTTCATGGACGTTTCGAATATACGATACAGCTTCATAATAATTCAGAATTGCATGTTTGTGCGAGATCATCGCACAAGGATTCATCATTTTACAATTGGAAGAACTGCTAGTAGATGGATTAATTCAGAAAGGAGTAATTAGGGTGAGCGTGAGGTAAGATGATGTCCACTTTTTAATAAACCTTTTAACGTTTCTAACATTCATGGTCTGGGAGAGAGTTCTTCGGGATCTTCTCAGTAAGCTCGAGGAATCTGTCCATAATATATATATATTTTCCAGAGAAGAAAATAAATGGCTAAGCGATTCGGCTTTAGATAGCCCCTTGCAAAGAAGATTTCCTCGCAATGAAAATTTTCTTGCAAAGAAAACTAAGCCCACGCCAACTCGATGATAATTATTATTATTCTCAGATAAATCCTGGGAAGAAAGGCAACAGTGCTCTCGCATTTTTCTTTTGCATCGCAGATCAAACCCTTTTTCCTTGTCAACGTGTAGCTTTTAAAATTAATGAGATCTCCACGTTGAAGACATATAAAATTAAAAAGTTTCCCAAGGTGGAAACTTCTGATTCTTCTGCCCAAATAATTAGAAGCTATTGCATTGGCATCCGTAGTTATTTAAATATAACATACACAGGATTGCTTCGTGCTTTTACTTTCCCTAATTTAATTTATAAGAATCATTAAGGGAATACACAAAACTTCCTGTTTACAGGCCGAGATACGTTGCTCAGAAAGTAGACGCGATTTGAGGCGGATGCAATGATTTCTTTGATTTAAGGGAATTAACCGAATTCGTTTAGTGAAGGGCATATAATGTAAGCAACCAACATACTTAGGTACAGAGATAGGTGGAAGATCCTATTTGATTATACGGACTTAGGTGGATGCAATGATTTCTTTGATCAAAGGGAACAAAACAAATCCTCCTAGTGAAGGACATATAATTGTAAGCAAAATATTTAGGTACAGAGATGGATGGACGATATTATTTGATTAAATAGATTTACATGGATGCAATGGTTGGCCAAAGGGAACAAAGCAAATCCTCCTAGTGAAGGGCATATAATTGTAAGAAACATGCTTAGGTACAGGGATGGATGAAGGATCCTATTTGATTAAATGGACATACGTGGATGCACTGATCTCTTCGATCAAAGGGAATAAGCGAAATTCCTTTAGCGAAGGGCATATTAATATAAGCAAGCAATATACTTAGGTACAGAGATGGATGGACGATCCTATTTGATTAAATAGATTTACATGGATGCAATTATTGGTCAAAGGGAACAAAACAAATCCCTTATTGAAGCAACATACTTAGGTACAGATACGAGTGGACGATCCTATTTGATTAAATGGATTTACGTGGATGCAGTGATCTCTTTGATCAATGGGAACAACCAACTTCCTTAGTGAACGCCGTACAAACGTAAGCAACATATGTAGGTAGGGAGATGGATGTCAGAGGGATCTTGATTAAATAGGCCATGATGATGATGAGGTGATCAAAAAATTCGTTTCAAACCATATATAATTTTATTTTTTATTTATTTTGTTTTTTTTGTATAGATTATGTGTTTATTAATATCAATGTTTTCTTGCAGTTCTTGCTATTACATACATACAATGAAACCCATTCATTTTCATTGACGTAAACACTGGTGCATATTTTTCAAATGCTCTAAACAAAATCTACATTAAAATGTCTAAACGCAAAATTTATTAAATTAATATTTCAAATATAATCCGTTTTAAATATAAAATAGAAACAAAAAAAAAAAAACAAAAAAAGGGAAAAAGAAAAATACCAAAAAAGATTTATGCAATTTATGCAACTTATGCATCAAAAAGTGTTGAATTTTGTCTTTCTTTAAATTTCTATGCTGATTATTATCAACTTTTTACTAAAAATATATTACAATGCAGCTGCTGTTAATAGTTCTTTTCAAATGTTTTCTCCTCAAATATAAATTGTTCTCACAAAATGCAAAAAACGTGTTTTAAATTTGGATTTTGGGTATGATTTTAATTATACAACATAATTAAGTTTAATTTTAAATGCTTTTCCCCAAAAAACATCTAAACGATTTTAACAAAATTATTCTCAATTACTCGATCCTTGAAATTGTATAAAATCAAGTCTCCGTTACATGCTTTGCTTGAATATATTATATTCACTATTATCGACCGCAAGTTTGGAATGATTTTTGGGGGTTCACTCGACCCAACTCGAATTTTTACCGGCTAGTACGCCTGTGCGCCTAGATGTGTACGCATAGACTAAAGTGACCAACGTGTACGTGAAAGTAGGAAATGTCCAAAACAACTTGACAAATATACCACTTTTTGTCCGTCCGTCTATCTGGCTGTTCGTGTGTTTGCTAATTTTTGTATTCAACCTGTAAACCCAAAGCTTTAAAAAAAAGTCATATTTATTGGTCTGATACGATTGAGATTGTTTCCACTATTTTATTACGTCCGATTTACTAAAGTTATTGTTTAAAAAGAACTGATAATTTTTAATATATGTAGACAAAAATCACTGAAAATTAGTATTTTGACATACTAAACATGAATGCGAAAAGCTTAGATGGTATGGGATAACTTTTTAAATCCTCGCCGACAAAAGCATTTTTATAACAAGTAAGCAAATTATATTTGGTCGCAACCGCATCTTTTATATTTGTCAGAGTTATTGAAGAAGAAGAAGAAGAAGAAGAGGTCACTACCAAATTCTTTTGTAAACTTCTGGGCGATATTTTCATTTTCGCTAATGGGAGAAAGTTTACCACAAATACAGCACAGGTGGCCAGACGGACGGACATGTTTAGGTCCATTCGGAATTTGAAATCAACCAAGAATTTGTATACTTTATGGGCTTTATGAAGCTTTTTTTTTATAAAGGTATTGAAGAAAAATTAAATTTTAAAACACTATAATGTTGGGTGAGGGTGTTTTGTAATTTTTACCCAGGTACTGCAGCATCGCCCATGGAATATACATTCAAATTTTTGTAAATTTATCTGCTATAGTTTGAGTAATGGGCAAAATTTGAAGTTTTTATTTCTTTTTGAAATACAAAGGTGCTCTCAATTTACGTGACACTGTAAGGGTGTCCTTCGTCCGATTTGTCCCATTTCCAATACCAACGTGCGTGTAAAAGTCCCGAATGTTTCTGCCAAATTTGAAGTTGATAGCTTCACTTTTGTGGGCAGGAGAATGTTTACAAGAGACGGACGGACAGATGGATATGCTTAAATCGATTCAGAATTTGATGATCTGATCAAGAATCTCTGAAGTTTTCTTCTGAACGTTGCAAACGCTTCGACAAAAGGAATGTACTGCTCATCTTTCGGTGATGGGTATAAAAAGTAGAGGTTTATTACATGAATGATCACAACTGATTTATTTCTGAAACATTTTCCCTACGAAGGCTTTCGATAATAGTAAGCCTTT
Organism: Glossina morsitans morsitans; assembly: GCA_001077435.1. NCBI lineage: Eukaryota > Metazoa > Arthropoda > Insecta > Diptera > Glossinidae > Glossina > Glossina morsitans. The sequence continues at coordinate 82,968 of CCAG010012737.1, forward strand.
CTGTAGTAAAAAGCTGTAGCTTTTGGCATTTTATACCGTACATAGACAAAAGGAACAGAAAAGGTGGAAAGGAAATGGCTGATTATAACGTTTCAATTTGTTAGAAACTTAGAAATCAAAATTTTCCTTAAATAAATTTAAGATATGATGTGTATTTTTTTTCCTCAAAACCGGAAAAGCAACAGAAAAACAACAGTACTATGAGAGGCGGGGGCAAATAAGAAAAATCAGAAAGAGAAAATCGTAATGGCAGAAAATTGAATTTTCGTTTATTTTCTTTGGATACATACAAAATAAAAATCGGTCTTGTCATGTCGCACAGAAAATAAGTGTGCAAGAACTTGGGCACATATACGAACAAAAGAAAATCATTTTAGCTAGAAGAAGAAGATATACAAGTAATAGAAAACCGGATCATATGTTACATCAAGAATACTACAAAAAAAAAATAAAAAAAAGGAGACAAGACGCACAGAAAATACAAGAAGAGAAAGAAAAACGAAAAGTACAAGCAACACATGTCAAGTAAGTTAAGGAAAATGTAATTTTTTTGTTTTCCAACTCCTGCCTAAATATTGATCACAGTAAAGGAATAGAAATTAAATTTTTCTTACATATTTTCATACCTTGTCAGCAGTTGACTCGTACTAGTGTGACATACGACATACGAGCTGACTGCATAGTTAAGGGAACAAACAAAGAGCAGAAGAAGAAGAAGAAGAATGAGAAAAAAGAAAGAAAAAATCCTTGACATAACCCATTGTTATTTCGTTTTCTGATAATGTTAACACAAATGATATGTGTCATCAATATTTACACATGAAACACTATTTGCCGTTGAAATCAGCTTAATATTTGCATTAAATTTACATTTATATACAAAAAAAAAAAAAAAAAAAAAAAAAAAAAATGGTTTCATTTACAAATGTAACTGTAACTGTAATCATGTAGCGCTGCGGTAGGTGTTTCAAGGATTGTTCACTCATTCGTTCATTCGTTGGATTGTATGGTTCATCTGTTTGTTTGTTTCTTTGTTTGTTTAAGTCTATCACACCCAGAGAAAATTAAAAACAAATTTGTTTTAACAGTTACACAAACAGCTTTCTTCAAACAATACTATCACCCATCATCACATACCCGCATTACAATACATCCCTACTACTAAGTGCTGAATGTTAAACTGGTCGTTGTTCGGTGTGTATTTGTGTGTTATACACAAAATACATTACCTTCTATATATCAGTTATATTTTATGTAATGTGAAAACAACCGTTTTTCGATTATTTTCTTTTTTCTATCTTTACTCTTCTTTTTTTGTATTGCATGTCTTTAGGCGTATACATAACATATATTACAACTTAGCCTTGTTATTTGTCTGTCCTTTGAAAATGTACAGTTATTGCTAAATATATGCTGATATTATTTGTGCAAGAATTTAAAATTCCATACATACATACATACATATATATATATATTCTTTATCCATGACAGGAAGTCTATTAGATTCGCCACATGCCCATAATGTGACAATAGAAGGAAGACCATAGTATATGTTTAGTTTACGTATGCCCTAGTCTGTCTCTCCGTCACGCCGCCAAATCGTGTGACAATATAATTCGATATAAATAGGTTATGAATGTTATGATTTATTACCAGCGTATCGTATGCGTACTCATCTTGCAATTGAATATTAAATATATGCTAACGGTGGGTGTTAAAAGATTCGCTTAAAGTCAAGATGTAAATCTATTTTTAAAATGTATGTGTGTAACTAAAGTGCGACAATTGGTTTTCCTTTATATATGTATACATACAATTGCATGTTTACAAAAGAATGGAAAGTGATTCAAAAAAAGAAAGAAAATCTTTATCATCGAATTGTTTGTACTTGATCAAGCATAGTACTATTGTCTTCCCGTTTGTAACAATCGGCCTAAGTTACGTTAATTTTTTTGTTCGATATTGTTGTTTAATGGAAACCGAAATGTTCGTATCTTTCTCTTACCTACGTGTTTGGCAAGCAATAGAAAGAATCATTGTTTTGTTATTGTTTTTCTAAAAACAACCGTCAATTCTAATGCCATATATAATGAAGGTCGCGCCAAAGAAACATATGAAAGATTTGCATCAATTATAATACCAGTAATGCGACACAAATAAATTCAATAGCATTATCATTCTACGTGGTTAGGGGGTGGGGAAGTGCAGAGTCAAGTTATTGAAAAGTTACGAGTTCGATGAGAGACACTTTTCTCAAGAATAACTATATAAATTTTATCAATCAAAAATATTTGCTCTCACTAAACGAATGATGGATGACACATATTAATATCACGATTAAAGCTCATTTTTAAATATAGTTTATATATAAGATCGCATATATAAGATTCGTATCAAAGTGAATATTTTATTTTCATTTCTTATTCATATATAATAAGTATTCTGTTCAGGCATTTTTTCAATTTGATTCAATTCAATTCAATATCATTTCATTTCGTTCATTCATTCATTCATTCATTCATTCATTCATTCATTCTTGTTGCATGCATGCTTCTATCGACGAAAAACTTATTCTTGTTCTGAATTTTTTATGGTATATAATAGTAAGCAAATAAGTCATAGCTTTGATGTATTTGTTTGTGTGTATGTATGTGTGTATACGTTTGCAAAAATTGCATGCAAATTGAATTTATATTATTTACCTTCCAAACTTTTTATAAATAAAGTATTTAAAAAAAAGGAAAAATTTATTTTATTTTATTGATTTTGTTTTTTTTTTTTTTTTTTTTTGTATATCTTGTTAAGAAATCGGGAAAAGAAGAAGAAAAGTTTTGCAGCACCCCCGCCCCAGCAGCGGCAACCTGCATATTTGTTTATTGTGTCTATTAAAAGTAGTAATGGATTCTCGACTGTAATTATATATATATATATATATATATAAACTTGGCAAAGGAAAAATCAGTTCGATCAGAACTTTATTTTTTAATTAAAAATCATAATAATCATAATAATAATAATAATAATAATAATTGAAAGCAGCGCCGAAAAGTAGTCCATTATATCTTTTTAAATTAAACAACTGAAAGTATGTGTGCATATGCTATCACTTCTTATATAAGAAAATTTAAAATGAATATTTTTATTTTTATTGAGAAGAAATTGAAAATTTATTCTATATATTGCGGAAAAATGTTCTCGTAAATGAAATTATTTAAAATATCTCGTAATAAAGTTTAACCACAACAATAATATTTTAAAAAAAGAAAAGTACGAGAAAAAAAATTTTTTTTTTTTTTATTGAAAACAACATAAAACCTTTCTTTGTTATCTCCGAAAAACACTTGTTGTTGACATTTATGTGTTTAATATAAATATAATACAAAAGTAAGTAATAAAAAAATATGTTGGTAAAAATGAAGAGCAATAAAACAACGTCTCACTTAAGTACTGAAAAACGGTGAAGTGATAAGTAAGGCATTGAATTTCTCTTCAAGTCATTACCCATTACTGTTATTATTATTAAAACATTATTTTTTTTTTGAGAACTGTTTTATTATTACTTGATATGATGGCATAATTTTTCGCTCGTTATTGGCTTAACCGGGAAATTCTACTCAAATTTTTTTCTTATCATATCATATCGCAATTAAGTTTGCATTAAACCTGAATTTAACACTTATTTTATAGCGAAATTGTTCATCAGTTAGAACAACATTCATGCAGAAAATCTTCTTTTCCGCATTGTTTCGCTCATCGCTCGTAATCTGTAAATTTATATATATATACAATAATCTGTTTCTCAATTAAACTTTTGAATGTAATTGTTTCAGAAGCGTACACATATCAGTGTATGTGTATAGATTTATATATATCCGTATATTAATTCTCTTTTTACACGGATTTTGATAACACGAAATTTAATTTAAGGCGAATTAAATTCAAAAAAAGATTCTCTGTTTACATGAATTGTTTCGTTTTAATACGATTTTCAATATTCTTTGAATTTTCATATCCTACGCCACTTGTGGCACAGGGCATATTATGTTAGCGCGCACGTATGTAACACCCTCTTTTTATTATCCTGATCAATTCGGAATCAATCTGAATCAATCTAAATTTTTCTGCCGGTCGGTCCGTCTGATGACTGTCCAAGAAATTTGAGTTCAAGCTACAGTTCCCAGTTTTTGAGATAGTTTGATGAAATTTGGTACACTGACTTTCTTTGGCCCAAGCACGAACGTTATTAAAAGTGGGTCGGATCAGTCCACTTTTTCGACCAGTTACCGCACTACGGCTTTATTCTGGGAAGTCTTTATATGTGAAAAAATTGAAATATTCAAAATTTCTCGGCAAAAGTGGCAAAGTGGTGGTATTTCCGCATTTTAAATTGATATGAAAACTTTGGACCGGTAATTTTTGAACCCCCGCCTCACATAACGACAAAAAGATGTAATTTTCAATGCTTCACAATGAAAATTATATCATGCTGGTAATATAACATAAAAAAATTAATTGTACGAAATTTGGACCATCTCGGTCTAGTTTTTGGATTCCGCCCCAGTAAGGAGTTTCACGTAAATTGATCCTTTGTAGAGCAGAAAATGTGGTGACGACCAATAATAGCAATTTCATTCAAAAATGAACTCTACAAAATTTGAACCTTCTACACCTATTTTTGGATCCCGCCTGAATATGCCTTGAAGAACAATATACCTTTATAAACAAACAAGATATAATTTTTGTGTTCTATAATAAAAATAAGAATTGTGTTAGATAATGTGGTGTAGGATATTTAATGATCAGCCTAGACTGATTCTGATTAATTTTTTTTTTGACATTTCTATGAATTTTTTATTCTCACTCCTCACAAAAAAATGCATTGGAACTTCGCGTTATGTTATTCACAATACGGCAAATGTCGATTAGATGCATGTATGAGTGGGATTCCCGTATTAGTCATAGAGTAGCGACGTAATGTTTTTTACTCAATTTGGTTTGGTTTTTCAAAGTATAATATATTTTTTACAATATATTTAATGAATTAAAATGTGTAAGCACGAAATAAATTCCTAAGTGAACTCTGGCATTTTTTATTGTACTTTGCAGTTCTTTTTATTGGCCTGGAATCAAGACCTAAGATATGTGTAAGCACGAAATAAATTCCTAAGTGAGCTCTAACAAGAATTTAATATTTTCTATTGCACTTTTTAGTTGGGTTTTTTAGGTATGGGACCGAGATACGCCAATAAGCGTAAATAGTTTTGTAAGTTTCCTGTAATATTAAAAAAGAGTTGTGGGAAAATATTCAAATATTTCATCTATACCTAAAGGGATCGAAGCTGTCCTAATACCGGTTATTGACTGTCTGCATTAATTTGTATTTTTAAGTACAAAAGTAAGTTTTTCTGTATGCACCCATATTACTGTCCGCCTGGAACATGTGATGTTTTTGAACTGAAGCTATTTTAAGTTTTTACTTATTCTTGACATTACTCAAAAACCATTTTTAAATATTGAAATATTCCAATATCAATGGGAAATGGGAAGAAGAAATGGCCCCCACTAACATAAAACAACATCATACATCTATTTTTCTGTCCATCTGTGTGTTGCAAATGTTTAAGATATAAAGAAAAAAATAACCGTTTGCAGAAGGGCGAGGGGGCAAGTGACAGGAAAACGGGCCCTACATACTCCATCTCTTATTTTCTACCATTTTTGCAGCGTCCAATCATGTCACTGGTTATAAAAAGGTCGGCAATTCACTTTCGTTAAATTGTTTTATGAAAAGCCGAAACTGTCTTTTATATAACACCACACCTTTTGTGGTACAAAATTATATTAAGTTTGTGTAGATGTGTGCAACACCCAGGAGAACTTAACGTAGATCCACATTTTCCGAACTACTTTCTGAATCACTCTGAGCTGGCTTATCCATCTTCTTTGCTTCCAGCGTACAGGTCGCACCGAGATATTTCGGAAGTCGTTCCGATCAGAGCAATTTTTCAATCATTTCCCATTATTTTAAAGAATCGTTATATGAGTAACGGTATTAAGCGAAGAGGTGTATGATATTTAACGGTCGACCGTGTCCTCCGAAAGTTTTTTTAGTTTTCTTTTTTTTTTGCGCAAAAGTGAATGTGTGATAAGGTTAATATACCTGCTGAGAGATACAAGTACTAGAAATCCTTATCAGTATGTAAAACATATACAAGACACAACTAATAAATATTGATAAATTTTTTATAATACTTTACCATACATGCAATAAAAATAATACCGCAAAAGCCAATTGACACTTACCTGTAAAAACAAAAAGACAAAAGAAAAGAGAAAATTAATTGATTTTAAATTAAAATTAATTTTACTTTAAAATTTTGCTTTACTGCAAAAAAATTTAATAAGTGACAGGGAAGACACCTTGCTTCTTTTTTTTTCTTCTCATTCTATCCTATACTAAAAATGTACAAAATTTTTCTTTATTAACGTTTTCTCCTTCTTTCCCTAGCATTCTTTTGGCGGTCATTAAATTTCCAACATCACGTCGCTCACATTTCAATTTACGCATAAAAATGTCATTTTCATGACATTACTATTAGACACTGGGTGAATGAATGGATAGATAGTCTCTCTCTGGTGTCGGTGACGTTAACTGTGTATCGTTTTTTTTTTTTTTTGCATGAGAAAAAATGTCATATGTTTGTGAAAACATAAACAGAGCAGAGAAAATTAAATGAAAACAGAAAATTTTGTTGTTTTCTTTCTTTCTTTCTGGCGCAGAAAAAAGAAGACAGACGCAATCAAATTAAGAACTCTAGGTTGTGTCATATGACACAACACGAACAGCTGCGAAAGGAAAATGTAATAAATGTGATAAAACAATTAAGAGTACAGAGGACCTTTCAATTGGATCAGAAAGAGCGCTTCCAGAACAACGAATTGTGTTTTAAGACAAATTGAATTCTTTTTTTTTGTTGTTTTTGTTTCTTTTCCAACTTAAATTTCTATTTTGCAAATATTTTTAATGTTGAGCGACGGTGTTAAGCATTTGCGCACATAAAGTCGTTCTTTGTTTGCTTGCTTTCAAAAAACTTTTCTTTACACAACCAACTATGAAGAATAGTAAATAAATTAAATGCCATAAAATAATGTTGCATATGTAATGCAGTTATTTATTCCATAAAATGTAGCATACTCTGGGGATATATTCTTTTCCATTGCAAGAATAAAAACGGAAAATAGTGCAAAGTGAAACTTATATGGTTGTAATAATATCATGGAAAGTAATATTTTAAAAGGATGCGAGTAACTGAGGGACCACTGCTTTCTATTTTTTTTTTCTAACTCTTTGCGCTATGAAATCTATTAGGAATAATTATTTCTTTGACTAGAAGCAATTTGGGATAAACTTTGCTCTAAAATAATAAATAAAGTAAGGCTCTCTAAGACGAAACTGGAGAAAAGAAATAAGATTGCCGCGCTACCTAGTTAACTACTATGATAGATGAATTGTTTGGGAGCTTTTTTTTCATTTTTTTTTTTTCTTTGTAATATTGCTAATTCCTCAGGTTATGTGTCCCCTTCCCACGTGCAAAATGTTGACGGTAAGAAAAAAGTGAGAAAAGAGATTGGAAGTGGCCTCAACTCCCTTTACCGACCAAGTACTCACTATAGCTACGGAGAAGCACCGCTCAACCGTAGTGAAATTTGAGCTCACGAGTTTCATCTACTCGGCTACCAACGCGTTTAGCTCGTAAGCAAATGCGTTAAGATCAGTTGGGATAAGCTTCTTCTAAACTTCACTTACGTGAAATCCTAAACTGCTATGCCCTGTACACATTATAGAGTAATGTTCTTGCTTGCACGGCACACTAATACAAATATATAATGGAATAGAGATGCATGGAAAGCAATTTTTATCATAATATCACTTACTATCATCCCATTAAAGCATCATGAAAGTTATAAAACGTTTAAACGACGTTTGTGTTTGCACCAAAATAAGAAAAATACGTGTAATTAAACTGTAGATAATAATAATAATGAAATTTATGAAATTGAAGCACGCGTTTTCTTCAAAGCATATTATTATGCACGTAATAATAGAGTCTATCTCTATAGACTATAATACTGACGTGATGCCGCGTAAAATTTTATTAAATGTTTTTAGGGTAAAAGTCAAAATATATATTAATGTATAAATCTACATAAAAAATAAAAAAAATGTTTGATGAAAATATAGTAAAGTAATGAATTAGTATGCAACACACATAGTTCAGTGTAATAGCAAATTAAAATGGAAAAAAAAAGATACGTGTATAATGACGGTGGGGATATTCAGTGAGTAAGGGGAACATGTTTTTTATATCTACCCCGATACAAGAATTATGTGAGCAAGCATAGCAAGGGGGGCATTATGCTGATTTCACATATTCGTATTTAAAATATAATAATCGTTACAGACTAAACGGATTTGGATCGAGGCTATAGAGACGCTCTACCGGACGGAACAATTTTTAATTTTCCTAAGCTTGACTAGATTTGTTTGAACATGTTGAACAGATTTCATCTATGCTGACTTGTCTTTCCGCTAACAGAACGGGTTGTAAAAACGTTCCCTAGTTCTACATACTTCGGTTACTTAATGTAACCCTTTCTTAATCCGATGATTGAAGCGCCCTATACTTTCTGTGGAAAACTAAACCATTTATTGAGGATATTTACAAGGAAATTAAAAGATGATATCAACGTCAGATATTAAGTGCAGTCTTGGTACTATATGCAAAAGATAAAAAAACGGACGTTACATTAAGTTTTATAAAAACTGTTACACACATGATCTTTACACTTTGTGCAAAGATTAGGCAGACAATAATAACATAGTGGGTTTTAAGCAATTGAGGACTTAGTCTTGCAAGCTTTTGGTTACGTCTATGCCAACTATTACACTAGCTGTTACATGAACTACCGTTATGCATGCTGTTATAAAAGGTGAAAAGCAAACTGTTATGTATTACATGATATATAAACCGTTTCACAAACTATAAAGGCTAAGAATCTACGAATTGTTCCATAATCTTTTTTAACAACATTTCTTAAAACCTCTTGTATCCCACATCTCTTGGGCTTGTGCGGATTTATGCAATATCCGGAAGGCCTTCAGCTACATCCACCTCTTATTATATCTCCCCATAATCATTTTCAGATTTAATTTAAACCGGGTCTGTCCATCTTGTTTTGTTGTTGTCAACCTAACGGTCACAATTATTGGCGATATTTTCATGAAATTTGATACACTGATGGACAAAATCTATTGAAAATGGATCCGATAAGACGACTTTGCCGGCCATGCCGCAATCTGAATACATGCACAGCATTGTCCAGAGTATTTAGCATTTTCGCTTGCTTTTGCTTAACGTATACAAAAGTGAAAAAAGAAAAAACAATGATGACCGCAGGGAAATGGCGAAATGTTGAAATTCGATTTCTCTAACTTAGTGGAAGACTAATGTCATCGCACTTCTCAGGTTACACGTAAAAACAGCGATTGGATATAAACAAAGTTTTGAGCCCAATTCTACCATATGTTGATATATAAACGTTCAATAGCATTAAATCAATTGGACGGACTAGAAGATTAGAAATAAAAAACATATTTCTTATATATTGAAATTTTAAATGCGTTTATCTCGAAACCATGTTGTTCGAGTTTAAAAGGATAGCGCATTGCGTTGCTTACGCATTTTATTCATAACCGTTATCAGCTTATCTGTCTGGTATTTCCTATTTACTTCAATGAAAATGCCGTGATAGGAAGAAGATTATTTCAACTTTTTTTTTAAATAATTCATGATAAAGAAAAGACAGGAGAGGAAAAAGTTGGTCTGCCTGCTTACAAGCAGCTCTTATAAAGATTATAACAAACACTTTTGCGTTACCTTTTAAATGGTGTGTAAGTGTACGAATGTACGTATTATTAATTTGGCTGTTGGCCAATTAATATATTTTCTGTTATTTTAATGATGTGGAATTTTCATATTTATTCAGTTGTGGGGTACTTAAGACAATTAGCACACGAATATTTTTAATAAGATTAAAAAGTGAACAAATTTTGAGAAGAGAAGAGAAAATTTTACACGATATCAAAATATAACAAATATATATATATATATATATATATATATAATTTTCAATTTCTTGTCTCCGAACTCATACATTCATATACGTAAATATTGATATATATATATATATATATATATATATATATATATATATATATATATATGTATACATTTCAAGGTGGTTCACCATAACAACTTGCACCTGAGTATTTTTCTTTTTTAATATAAAAATATTCATTTTGCGAAATTAATTTATTTATACCGCAAATATCACACGACACACTTTCAATAAAATAGTATTTTATTTTTTTTTTTCGTTCTAAAGAAAAACAAAAGTCTGATGAACAAAAAAAAATCAATAAAATAATATTGTACGCGATTCCGCTTGTGAAATGATGATATCAAAATTGCTATAGCATACTCTGGGGAGCTTGTTGAATTCATAAAATAAAGCATACGCACACATATATTTATATTGTTTTTTTGAAGGGATGAACATGTCCGCTTGTTATGAGATTTTAATTAAAGTTCACTCGAAGGGAAAATAAACAGATTGAAAGATAAACGTAGAATAAAACGAATTTTAAGCACCGTGCAGGGTACTTTTAACTACTAGGCGAAATGAAAGGAAAACTTTTACCAAGAATGTTCTGCCAAATATGCTTAGAGGGTCATTTTGACTCGATTAAATTATTAATTATTCCTAAAATTCTCAAAAAACAACAAAACAAAAAAAAAAAAATTTTTCGGTTGAGTTGAAAGCGCGCTCAATTTTCGCTTAAGGTTAGCGTACCGAAAACGAGTTTGCTTTTAAGGCCAACTTATCTGTGTTATTAGTTAGTCGTCTTATGTTGCCAATCTAACGGGAAAGGACCAGCAACTAGTTAAAGAACAAAAAACTAAGTTTCATTGTTCTATCAATTCTTAAGGGATATAGAAATTAAGTATTAATTCAAAATTTCACTATAAACTGTGCATATTCGGGATGTGGATAAGTTCAAATGTTAGCGCAGAGACAACAACAAATATCAATGCTACGCTTTATCCAAAAGATGAATAAAACATTTAAGGCTATAAAGTTGAAATGAACAACAACATGTAAAGGACTTAAAGGAATATTTAATGAAAGAACATTAATAAAATTGGCCAACGAATAAAGCAGAGAGAAGAATACAAGATTTCTTTTCTTTCTTTTGGCATTTCCTTTCATTCATTCATTATGACAGCCAGTCAGTCAATTAAAAAAGGAAAACGTGTAAGATTGCTTTCATAATCATTGATTATGTATGAGAGGAAACTTTTTACGCAACAGTGTAAACGAGAGAGATACGTGTGAAAAGTTCAATTTGAATACGTTTCTATTGACCTGAAACTCTTAATTGCATTACAGCAAAGCCTACGAGCAGTATGAATAAACAGAAATTAACCCTCACAGTAACTGAAGTAAGGCAGCAGTTCTCTACGATTGCTTTTCTTTCATCTATCATTAGCGGCGTGAAAAAGAGAAAAAAGAAAATGTATTTCTATATAAATTTCTAATAATTCAATTTTAGAAGCTTCGTGAAGAATACTCATGGGAGATGTTAGAAAAACATTTCTGTAAACTTTGATCTTTACTTTTAAATAACAAGAAAGCCAACTTCTCACTTTTATTTATTATTAATATTTGTTTGCATTACATTACGTTTATGGATTGTTTTTCTTTTCTTCTTCTTCTTCTTCTTCCTCTTTTTTTGTTTTGTTCTTGTTGCTTATAGTGGACTTCGTAAATGAGCTATAAAAGTTTGTACCGTCTTTCGGTTTCCCCAATATTATCGAGTATAATAAGAGAGAACTATTTGAGTATTGAAATTTTGTGCGCAAATAAAAACTTTTTTTTATAAAATCATGTCAAAAATATATTTTCATTCTTAACGTATTCTCAATAAATATTAATAAATAATATATGTTATAATTGTAAAAAGAAAGAATGGAATGATTTATAAAAATAATAAATAATAGATTTCACGAAATTCTCGTTAGTTTTTGATCACATCAGAATATCTTTTTACTTTCTCTTAGTGCATTGGAAGCACTGACAGTAAAAATGGTTAAGAGGTTGTTATATGATTGCTGTACTGAACTGTAAGTTTACCACTACTTTATGAGACGAGTCATACGACAATATGCCTCCCAGTCACTTATCCGAATCGTGGGAACCATTAAAAAATATTTTTGCTTTTGTTTATGGTAAGCCAGCCATATATAAATGTAAATGTTACACACAAGACCATATATTGTTGATTCTTGATTGCATAAAAAAAGCATACCTCGCACTAATAACGCAATGGTCGCGGTGGAATATCTCTGCGAAATTTAATTATAATAACAATAATGATGAAGTAAATTAAGAAAATTATATGAAATGATGAAAAGATTTCAAGTTCAAGCACTTATCCTGGTACAAGGAGAGGGTTAGGGGCGGACTACCTGCACCATCAGGGACGGTTTAATCCTAGACGATTTTTATATTTGAACACTTATTTACTCGCCATAGTTCTTCGAAGCCTAAGTTCAAATCGTTTGGAGGAAAACTTTAGCTTAAGTTATGATTCCATAAAAGTTGCTCTTTGGAAGCTGTTGGAATTTTGGTTAATATTAACTCTTCCGAGTAGTATAGAGTGAAGATGAAAGGAAGGGCACGATCCATATACAAAATGTATGGATTTCCCGAAATTCACTTTTGCTAACTAAAAAAGAGATTTGGTTAGGGCATGTGAACTTGATATAAATGGACCCACGTAATCGTTGGTGCATGATTGCATACGGCAATCAGGAAAATATCAACAGGTAAGTAATAGATATCAGATAAATAATGGACGAATATCTAAGTCATTCAATCTGGAATAACATGTTATTCAATTCTTCTTCTTATGTTTTTTTTTTGCAGTCTCTGCTGGGATAGGCCGGGATATGCAAGTATAAGATAACTCTTACCCCGCTCCGGCACATTATAGATACCTTTCAAATTAATCATCAAAGCAGCAGAAAAATTTCGAACAAAGTATATAATGTACTTGGGACATAAACGATTTTCCATATATTGGGTCACCCTACCTTACACTTGAAATTTGTTTTTTTGTTTTAAATAAATTACAATAATAATGGCAATATATACTAAGCAGTTTACAAAAAAAAAACTGCGTAAAATCCTTCTGTCGCACTTCCTCATACATTAAAGGCACTAGAGTTAGTCTCTTGAAATCTTTTGGGTAAAAATATGATAGAAATAAAAAAACTATATTAGAGCCTTCTGCGAATCGCTCTACGTTGCTTTCTACTACCTGTTTAAAAACTAACTCTTTACACAACGACTTACAGGATAAATATTTGAATGGATGCGGTACTCAAGTTCATCAGTCTGTTCGCTGAAACCGCGTTAACGAGGTCGAAAATGTTTTTATTCAAGTAAATGTTAAAACAACAACAACAACAACGACAACGACGCATTGGACATTATGATAATATTATTAAAAATATCATTTATTTTTATGACTATTCTTTTGTGTATTTATATAATTTTTTTTTTCTTTTTTTTTGAGGAGAATTATTATCTATGTATGTCGAAGCATGTAAGCGTATACTTAGATGTTTCATATCACTTGTTACGAACAAAAATGCATAATAGTCTTAATTCCTTAATTCATACGTTCTTTAATATGCTTTATCAGGTACATTCGTCTAACCGTCCATCCGTTCGTTTGAAGTTTGATGGTTGGAAAAACCGAGTCAAAGCAAAATTTAGTATAAGATTCCATTTTCTTTATCTGTTATCACAGATGAAGGCAAACAAGCCTTCACCCACAAGCCATACCTAACATTGATCTAAACTAAATTGCGAAACTTCCAATTTCAGTAAGTCTTGGGCCCTATAAGTGGACGATTATGTTTTTATATCCTACACCACTTGTGATCCACCTTTTACCATACTGGTCGATTGAAGAAAAGATTCTAGGCCCGTCTATCCGTCGGATATCTGTCTATGTAATTTTAACACATTTTGATGAAATTTGACATATTCACGTACTTTGATTCAAAGACAAATGCTTTTGAAAATGGTTTAAGTCGGTCTCCTTCTTCGACCACTTCCCATTTAAAAAATCGTTATACGGAAAAAAATTGCAAATTTTCAAATTTTCTCAACGGAACTCGCTCTATAGTAATGTTTGGACATTCTAAGTTGGTATGAAAAGTTTTTTTCCGCTGGGAAAATGTTATGATCCCTCTCTTATACAACCGTAGCTACGAAAAGGGAATTTTTATAAAGTAAAAAGGTATAAGTTTTAATATTTCGTGGTGTAAATTAGCTCATAAGAGTAAATTGTCATAGAAATCAATTTTAATAAATTTGGACAACGTAGGTCTCTTTTTTAGATATCACCGCATACACGGATTCCCTGATCACGCGAGCTTCCGTGAAAAGTATGCCTTGGTATGAAAATAATGTGTAATTTTCGGTGTGTTATTACCAAAACGAATCAATAACTGTATTGGTCAGAATGGTGTAGGGTATCTAATAGTCGGCTTTGCCTGGCTATAATGATCTTGCTTGTCTAAATTATAGTTACCATCATTTATGAAAATTTTATATTGCATTATTCTTTCAACAAGAAATGTGCACCCAAATCTTATTATAGCTTAATACAAAAATAACGGTACTTACGTATATATAAAGGAGGAATGAAGAAGAGCAGAAAAAAGAATGCCCCTGAAGAAGTTAAAACGTTAAATACGGTTTTGCTTAAGATTCATAGCGATATCCATCTAATGTATAATTACGACTTTTGTTTTAACTGTTAAGAAGAGTGAGGAAGGGGGAGGCAAAAGTTGAGCAAAACGTATTGAAAGTTGGGCAAAGTAGTCTGAATTCCTTAATTACAATAGCTAGAAAGTTCTTTAAGTTATTAAGCCAAATTGGAACAGTCACTGGGGAACCTGTAAGGTTAATATGCTTTCAAAGGTGGCCCATAAACATTTCGTTGCTTGATATCTAGGAATTTTAAGTATTACGGAGGAAGGGATCTTTGTTTTGAGACGCTCTGCCATCATCATATATTCAAACATAGCTGACAGCACCCGCTGCAGAAATTTATCCATGTAAGAGCTACAAGGTCTAAACTCCTTTAAAAAGCTAATATGGGTTAGGTGCGGTTTAGGGAAGCGTTTTATACTAGCTTATGTACGATAATACCCAATAGGTCGATATCGATGTTTGTCTATATATACAAATATGTAATAGACTGTACATGTTATTTCGCATGATGATTTTTTGAGAAATACATTGTGTATATATATATATATATATATATATATATGTTCATATATTTACGTATATATATATTTATGTATACGTTATATATATATAAAGAATTTATATCATCACCGTATACCAATGTATATTCATCGTATGTCTAACTATATCGTCCAT